>JAODXP020002660.1:0-30612 GCA_027497455.2 Sardinella longiceps | reverse complement strand
AATATGGACACAACTTATGCCCAACAGAATGTTTTAGGCTAAAACTAAAATAATGAAGACAATCTTCATCAGGTCAAAATACGGATTTGCTAGTTTATCTGGACTAGCATTTATTTGAATTTGCTGACATCTCTCATTTCTGGGCTGCTGACCACTATATGTCACATAGTGAACTGGCAGGCAGTCGACCTCAGCTATGGTGTCACAGGCCAACATGACCTTTTGGTCATTTGACACTACTTCAGTGACCTTACATGGTTGACCCACCTGGTTTGTGACATGAAACACCAGAAAAGTCTCCTGACTAACACAGGTGTTGTTGCTCGTGAACAAAACCTTGACCCTGGCAGACACTTTTCACTTTTCCTTCATCAATTTTTTGAAAAAAGGACTGGACAGGGGCTCTTCCACAGAGCTTTTTTCTATCCAGGTACTTGCTCCATTCTATTTTGTCAACAAGGTTGAAACTGGAGTCAAGGATATGGACATTCTTGAATTTGTTGTAGGCATTGTTGTCAGGGTTCTTCAAGCAAGGGTTCTGGTTCTGGTTCCTTTCTGAGATTAGTACAGTAGTTTGGTTATCATGGGCACCATGGAGCTCGGCAGTGACAGGGGCGACTCTCAAGGCCAGGGTGGGGATGAAACACAGCACTAAAAAGGTCTTCATCTTTGAGAGAGAGAGAGAGAGAGAGAGAGAGAGAGAGAGGGGGGAGGAGTGAGTGAGAGAAAGAGAGACAGAAAGAGAGAGATCGACAATATTCATCGACATATTAAACATGCATGGTGCATGGTGTCAAATGGACTGGATAGGAGGAAATTACACCATAAGGAAGGTTATGTAACATACACCCTGCTTGAGTTTACCTGTGTTTATGATTTAAAACTTACAATTTGAATAATTATCAATCATGCAACTTTCAAAAATGCTTCATATAGCCTAATGAATCAAGTCTAAAATGACATCAAGACGATAAAAAACTCATGACATGATATAAATCAACTCTTTGCATTTCTGCATTGGTTGTATCTCTATAATAGCTGTATACATTGCATACAGTAGTCTATCTCTGTTATAAAGCATGGTTGTGTTAAAGTAGCGTAAAGATTGATTAAAATTAATAATATTTTATGATTTAAAGAAAATGACAGCTGATAAAAAGCACTGGCCATGTAAAATGTCAGAGGCACAGACCACCAGTGAAAACTGAAGAAATGTTACCATTAATGCCATAGATGTGTTCTCTTTGTTGAAACAATCAGTTTCCTCTGAAAAAAGGTGCAACTTATTAGTTGGCTCCAGGATAAGACGTCATTTAATGCCAAAACCAGTAATGATTCATTCATTAGTGTACAACTTCCTCTATCATCTTTTGCTGGTGTTTTCAAATGATTAGGTTATCCTAACTGTATATAATATACATGTGTGATTACCAAACATAGGCTACCATTTATTTATTTATTTATTTTTTTTTTACTTTTAACTAAGAGTTAACCATTTTAAATAACGATTTTAGTTGGGAAAAAGTGGTTATCCCACATTTCTTTTGTCTTAATGTGCTATGCAATTACAGTTCCTAATTTCATCACAAATTTAAAAGTAATCTAGATTTAAAAAAATGATGAAACATTGAAAAAGGAAACATACAGTACCAGTTTTCTCAGGTGATGGCAACCTAAAGTGCAGTAGTCTCTGGCTACAGAACAGTCATTTTCTTCCCTTAAGTACCCATGTCAGTTCATGATAACAGATTTAATCAATGGCCAAATGGAGTTTTGTGTTTGCACAGGTAGGAATCACAACACAGATACATCAATGAAGAACGGTAGCCTAAGCTATTTTTATAAATTTAGGAGAGTATCACATGTTGAGCATTCAAACAACCTGATAAAACCATATAAACAGGGTATATTGCCGTTAGACACAATATTGCTGTTAAACACACTCCATAAAGATTACAAAATGTAAAAAAGAAAAATCTCACCTAATAAGAATTGACTACAATGTCATGATATTTTGTGATATATATGAAAACATTCCAAAAAAGATTAAAATAATACAATCAATTCACTGTTTCAGAGTGGATATACTGTAAATGTGAATGTATCTTTGCTGGCGCAGAAGCCCTTGTTCCTAGTTAATCATTACATCAAGTTTAGTCAACAGGCACCTGTAATCATGTCTTTGAATCCTCTACTATTACTAATCTATCTACTGTATTACTAATGCACATTTTAAATTGTGTTAGTGTTGCATGAGGAAACATTTTATAAAAGTGAATACATTATTTTTATCATTGATTTGATTTTATTGGGTTTTAGATGAAAGCAGATGTTTTGATTTAAATGAAAGCAGAAATGTAATCTCCATGTGTTTTACAGCAGCTCTGCAAGTGCTTGTTAGGCTGACAAGCCACTTCTTCAAAAGCCGCTTGTTCAATGAGACTGAGAATGGATTTGGGGATGTTTCATTTCAATTTCTAGCCTCTTACTGTCCTTGCTAGGCTGACTAGCCACTTCTTCAATGAGAAAAGCCACTTGATCAATAAGACTGAGAATGGATTTGGGGATGTTTAATTTCAATTTCTAGCCTCTTACTGTCCTTGCTAGGCTGACAAGCCACTTCTTCAATGAGAAAAGCCACTTGTTCACTGAGACTGAGAATGGATTTGGGGATGTTTAATTTTTCAATTTCTAGACTCTTCCCGTCCTGTAAAAGGAGGTAGAGGAGTTCATCAGCAGCTGATTGCAGTGTAGAGTCAGGGCCCTTCTGACCCTGTGTCCTTGAGCAAGACAATGAACCGCTTTGTGCAATGCCTTGCTTTAAATAGTAGCCTGCACCTGCAGTGCATGAGTGTGTGAATATAGGCATGATTATGTAAAATGCTTTGGGAAAGAATGATTACATTTAAACACTGTTGTAAGATACAGCCCAGTTATCATGTATTAACATAAGATATTACATGCAAAAAGCTCATCACTAAATTACAATGTATTTCCTATATATTGTAAAAGCATCATGCAGTCTGAGTCAAAAGAAGGCTATGGATATGCATTCATCAACATGTTCCCCTGAATACAGTAAAACTGGTGTTGAGATGGTCTGGCCTACTCAATCGTGTCTCCAGGTCCTTCACACTCAACTTCTGCACCTGTCCATTGTTATCTGGTCCTATGAATGCCTGAGAGAGCTGCCCTTCCTTTTTTACACAGCAGAGGGCGCTCCAGTAGTACTTGGCCACCCTAACTCCATTCCCAATGTGGCTGTTCCCAGGCACAACCCCCGTTACCATAAAGGCTTGGAGGCAGTCCTTGGCCAGTTCCACCAGCCCTTCCTCATGGATCCTCCACCTGCCTCGGTTAAAGGTGGGGTCCTGCGGGGCAGCGTTGGTCAGGGTGGAGGTGGCAAGCATGGCAGAAGTAGTGGATGTGTGGAAGACCGGGTAGAGGTGGCCTTTGTCGTGGCCGGAGCCGTCATAGTCTCTGTTAAGTGCCTGCCTCTGCCCTCTGTTGGCTATAGGGATCTGGTTTTGCCCACCCATGCATTCAAACTTGCCACCATCAACCTGTTGGGAATATGGGAGAAAAGTAATAAGGCCACAGTTCTTGAGAGCATGTTTGCATGTGGATATTCCAAAATGAGCTTATTTGGGATATAGAAACTAAAATCATTAAATTATTATTTATTGCTATCGTCTCAGCAAACAAAGAGAGAGAGAGAGAGAGAGAGAGAGAGAGAGAGAGAGAGAGAGAGAGAGAGAGAGAGAGGGGAAGTCCCACATACCAACAATCATTCATCGAGTATTCATTTATTGACCCAGTTTCACAGTACAGCTAAGCATTAAGCAGATATAGTATGTAGATCTAGTATGTTGTTCTGGACATCTCATAGAAATGATCCAAGCTGAAAAAAATTATTTTACAATTAGTCCTGCGAAAAATGCTACTTTGCCTGGACTAATACTGATGTCTTTTCCTGTTATATTTTCAATCACTCATGAAATAAAGTGCAAATATAGTAAAGGAATAGCTAGAGAAAGAGAAAGAATGAGAAGAAGACCATTACACTGACCTGTGGCTCCACATACCAGCGATCCTCCCTGTTCATATTGGCATGACTGAGTATATAAGCAGAGTAAACAGGTATCTTGTTTTGGGTGTCATACAGGGTGGCATAGAAGTACTGAAGTTTCCCATTCTGGTCAAGGACACACTGGCAAATCTGCTGGTAGCGACCGCTGTTACTGGGGTTTCCCAGGATAGTGGGGCTCACTCCATTCACAAAGAACTGGCTGCACTGGTCGAATGTAGTCACCTTTGCCAGGGACAGAAGAGGTAACAGGACCAGAGCTACTAGGCAGGATGTGGTTATAAACCAAGCCCTCATTTTGATACAGCAGAGAAACGCAATGACGCCACTGTAGAGGTTGGTGGGCTTAAATTGTGCCCAAAACCATCACGTGACTGTGGGATCACACCTGTGGGTGACAGGTGGGGTCACAGGATGTTTTTCTGTTTTATCTTTTGGGTAGTTGTCTCAAGTGCAGTATGTTCTCTCTGGGTTACCCATTGACAGACTGTTGTAGAGGCAAAAGTCAGTGGATGAAGATAGAGACTCTGGAATTGGACAGCATATTATATTATATGTAATATTGGATATTACAGCACATAAGAAATTCACTTTTTGTCAGAAACTTTCCAGGAAACAAAGGTAGAGATATGTACAGTATGTGTAGAGAAGTGTATCTATTGCTGCATGAAATAGTTTGGACTATCATCTTTGCATTCATTTTTTGATTTGATTCGATTTATTTGACCAACTCAGGTTTAAAATAAAAATACATGATACAGCTCATAGAATGCACCATCTTTTTCAACAACAAAGTCAGGATAACACAGAAAAGCCCTGCGGCTTATTTCCATTGTGGTCCCACAATGATACCAGGAGTCACAATTATTTTCTACCATTTTTCTATTAACATAAGCAAAATAGTGTATTTTTTTTTGTAGACAGTCATTGACATATGGCATCTAACAGAAAGCATGGTATAGCCTACAACAACAAGAATACCTCAGTAAAAATAACACTAGGGTTAGATGCATGGTATAGTTGCGTCACTGAGGGGTGGGTGGTTGGTAGGATTGGGCCTCAACATTAGAAGGTCAAATATTTTTGTATATTGACCACTGAAAATGACATTATTTATTTATTTATTCATTTATTTAGGCTTGAGATTCACGTCTCCGTACCATTATCATTTTTATGACACAAGTGCACAAGAGGTTCTAGTGCCCCTGGTGGCAATGCTGCATTCTACATTCTATGACCATAATTATTTAGGGTTAGCTTGAGCTCCATCTGCTGGTTTGCTGATCTTGGTGATTTGTTGTGTCTTTAAAACATGGCGTATAATGAAAAATGACAACGACTCATCTGATAGGAGAGGGTAGATTTGAAGTGAATTGTTAAGGACATCATTAACAAAACACACTAATGATTTTTTAAAAATATATATTTAATTGAATAATGCAAGCAGCAAAGCTAATCACCAGTCCAGCAACTATCTTTCAATATTTCCACTCATTTGTCAATCACATTTGTTCTTCAAGAGATCTGCAATGGATAAAGCATGAATCATGTTGCAAAAAGAGTATACAAAGTACAATAATAAAAAAAAAAAGTACAATATATTGATATCTGCACTGGCTTTAACTTCAAAGGAAACACTTTGAAATATTTAACAGCGTATGAAATAGGCCACACATGCATGCATGCTGGTCATTCATCTTTATGCAAAACACCTTTCTCATAATGCACAGGATAGCCCTCTTCACAGCCAAGCACAATGTATACATTAGCCGTTTTACCAGTATATATGCAGTTTGGCAAACTCTTGCCCTCTGATTTTGACTTGCAGTTGGCAACTTGAAATGGTTGGTTACTAATCCTCAAATTGGCACTTCCTTGATAAGGGGTCCCTGCTTTGTTACAAACCGGATTGATATAATTGGTGGTTGTGAGAATGAAAGTGTTTGCATCTTTGCATTCATTTCCACCAGTTTTGGAGATTTTCCTTTTGTTAATCACACTGTCACACTTGTTTGCAGCCATTTTTGCATCAACATGCTGGTTAATGAACTTTTTGTTGCGGGCAAGTGTCTCTGGCGACGGGCGTGGAGGTGAGGGCTTTTTGGGATGTCTGCGTTTGGTGAGGGTAGCATTCAGTGAGGGGCTGGCTTCACCAGAGCAGGTGGTATAGACCAGCAACACCACAAATGACAACAGGAGAATCTTGCTGCACGCCTTCATCATTTTTTCTGAAGCAAAGTTAAATGAAATACAACAGTAAGCTTAGGCTATAGCCTACCTACCTTCACAATAAACATGCATATACGAACACTTGAACACAGCATACTGTACACAATAGACTACGTTGAACCAGTACAAAGATGTATTACCAGCATTTTCCACTTTGTTACAATTGTTTGTTTGTATTGTGCTTGGCATGCTGCAAGATCAATACTGCATGCATTATGGAAAGTTTTCTAATTTTACTAATAATACATTTGTCATGATTACATCAGGATTCATGACATATTTGATCTTCTTTATCCTAGACCTAGGGGATACTTAGCTAGCCTTGTCAACTGCCAATGGATAGCCTTGTCAACAGCCAATAGCCTATTTTGTTCTCGATTCCAATACACTATATGTGGTTTATTAAACTGCTCCATGCATTTCTCCAACAAACAATTCAGTGAGTGTTCAACAAGTTCTAAGTCTTAATACCTTGCCGTGTGAGGTAGAGGTAGGAATGAAGACTAGATTTGGACTCACCACTCTTTGTGTCCTCTGTACAAAATAGCTTCAGTGTTTCATGGTCCTCGTAACTGACAGGATGTAGCATCAAAGGATGTGTTGCAGCAAAGGGTCGTTTGGCAGAGTTGTGATTAGGTTTTGCTTCTGCCCTCTGAAGATGCATTTGTCTTTCACAATTTAACTTAGTACTTCTTCTTTTTTAGGAGCTGATCACAGCAAAAAAAGGTGTTAACTTTAACACCATCATACTGTGTGTGAAACAAACATGTCAAACACATTCACACATCTCTGTGGGACTTGTTGAGTTGAGCTCATGTCTTGTGCTCTACTCAACAATACCCCTGAACTTGGCTGAACAAACTGATCAAACCATCATAGAGTATAACAATAACCAATTAGCAAAAGGCATCCCTAAGTAAGGATATACAGCAGGGCCGTCGCAACAGGACAGGCAAACCAGGCAATTGCCTGGGGCCCCTGGCTGAAAAGGGCCCCCAAGAATGTTTACTGTAATCAATTTAGTAGTGTAGTTGGTGGTGTTTTTCAATAAAATATGACAGAGCTTGACAATTGCAAGTTTTTTTAAAAGAAAATAGTTATAATAATTAAAGTTGAAGCTTGAATGTTATAACAAAGTGGTTTATGTAGGTGTTTATGGGAGGTGAAGGGCCCCTTTGCCCTGTTTGCTTGTAAGCACCTTGAAAAGGCCCTGCCATAGTGGATTAAATGTTTTGAAATTGAGCTGACAAGATCTTCAATTCCCCTATCCCCTGGGACATGTTGACTAGAATGCAAGTTCTTCAACTATAGAAAAAAAAAAAAAAAACAAAGGAAAACAAAACTATGAGAATCATCCCCAGAGGCAAAGAAAGATGACGAGAAGGGGAGCCAGCTTCTCATAGGCCCAGGGGCAGACTGGGACAAAAAATCGGCCCTGGCATTTGGAACAAGACCAGCCCACTATACTGGTCAGACCATTAGAAAATAAGTCTATGATTACAGTTACAGTGAAAATGTCAGGGCCGTCGGCCCAAATAGTGTGTCAGCCCACCGGGCATTTGCCCTGTGTGCCATATTGCCAGTCCACCCCTGCATAGGCCTACACTGCTAAACAACTGTATTCCACTCCACAATACACCACCCCCAGGCAGCAAATGTACACCAGTAATAACTAAAGTAACTATTCACCATACTAATAATCAGCTTGAATACACTACAATCAATCCAAAGGTCAGTCACTAAATGCATCAACAACTCACCCACCACCCAGGCTTGCATGACCAGCACATGCACAGATAATATACACCAAGCATATGCACCAAGCCCAAGTGGTGTGGATCATAGGCTAGTCTACTACACAGAACTTCCTAGCACCACACCACACAGGCTTGTATGACCAGCACACACTTGAGCCTGAATGCCATATGGAGTAAGCCCTCACAGCCCTCTCATCCTTCCCCTAAAAAGTAAGGAAAGGTAATAGGCCTCTCCAGATTACTATACAAATAAATTAATAAACAAATTAATTAAACAAATTGGACGTGGTGTTACAGTACTGTGGTATTCTGGGACATCCAATACCTTGCAATGAGAAATTGACACCAAATGCCCATGGCCTTTTATAGTAAGATTTTTCATAGAATACCAAGTAGAGTGACTTCATGACATTGACAGCTCTTCTACTAATTTCCATTTGTTTGTGCTTCAACTGTGCTTACTCATTTTTTTTTCAGTGTAAAAATGTTGCAATAAAATTGAGTAATCCTATTATTTTACTTTTTACAGTGTAGGCCTACTTCCACACATCACCGGCAATGATTAACTGTTGAAAGTGCTTGGACTTTATTGATGGATTGATGGATAACAAAGTAAGCATCAGGGTATTTTTCAAGTTAGAAGTTGCCTTTATATAGACCCTTTTTGAAGCTACGTCACAATTCCATGAGTTGAGTTTTGGAGGCAGAAAATCGTCTGTTCTGATAGACATGGCTGTAAATTTGACAACTTTCCCCATCTTTGAAAATATAGCTTGTCATCATAATATAACTCAAGAATGTATTTCTTACATGATATGATTCACAAACAACAAAATATATGTCCACCAACATGATTGAACGAGTACCCAAAGTTCAGAGACTGAAAGTAGCACAGGTGTCTATCTGCTTAGGCTGCTGGATAACGGAGGGATGCCTACTGCCACTGTAGCGACCTCTCTCGATTTAAACCACTTGTCAAAGCAAACAAACTTATCGACAGTCTCCACATATTTAACTGAACACGGGGATTTTCTATCACTCTAACACTACGCCTAAAAGCCAAACTTTACCACCGAATAACCCGCTAGCTTGTTAGCTGATGGTAGATCGCCTACCTTGTTAAGTGACGTTACTAACGTTAGTCGTTTTCCCATAGGTTTTAAGCGCATTTCTCTTGAAGTGCACCTTAACTCACACAATTTGTGAACACTGTAAGGCATACAGGATCGCTACTAGTTGGATAATATTTAGTATACATCTGATAGATTACGCCAAAATTATCAAATGTAGGATTAGCTGTTGAGAAAGCATTAAAAGACAGCGCTGAAAACGGTCACTTTTGTATTGGTTCTGATAGCTTTCGGAGGCTTTCTGCCTCCAGTTGCAGTTTATAGAATGTTAGAACACGGAATGTTTACAAACACAGAAAGGGTCTATTTAGCTTGGATTAATTATTTGGCCTAAAAGAAAAAAACAAATGATATACTAGTATGTCAATTATTGGTTAAATATACAAGAAATTACTTAGAAATTTTCTAGCTCTATTACAGTAATGGATATGTAGTGGCCTACTGTACATTAGAAACCGTCATGGCTATTCAGTAAGCATTTTGAGGTGCTGGTAGGGTCCCTGCACAGGTGCTGCACCTATTCCTAACCCCACCCGAACTACGTGTCCCTCAATTGCATATGAGAAAGTTGTTAGTTTATGATATGTTATATGACACAAATGATTAGTAGCCTACACTTATGAAGGTTCAGGTTTCAAGCAAAAAACTCATTTACATACACAAAAGTAAGTGACAAAAGAGATAGAAACAAATTGACAAGTGTTATTTATTAAGAATGTTGTAGATGGCCGAGGTGGTCATATTTTGCAACACTCATAGGCCTACACCTTTCTCATAATGCACAGGAAACCCCTCTTCACAGCCAAGCACAATGCGCACATTAGCCGTTTTGCCAGTGTATTCGCACTTTGGCAAACGCTTGCCCCTGACTTTGACCTGCAGTTGACAACTTGAAATGGTTGGTTACTAATCCTCAGATTGGCACTTCCTTGATACGGTGTCCCTGCCTTGTTACAAACTGGATTGATATGATTGGTGGTTGTGAGAATGAAAGTGTTTGCATCTTTGCATTCACTTCCACCTGTTTTAGAGATTTTCCTTTTGTTAATCACACTGTCACACTTGTTTGCAGCCATTTTTGCATCAACATGCTGGTTAATGAAGTTTTTGTTGCGGGCCACTGTCAGTGGTGATGGTTGTGGAAGTGGGGGTTTCTTGGGGCGTTTCTTGCCGAGCGCAGTGGTGTAAAACTGGAACACCAGGAAAGCCAACAGGAAGAACTTGAGACACATCTTCATTATGAACCCTGTAGAAAAGCTACATGAAATGAACAGTAAGCTCATGAACTCAACTCAAAATGCATGCACATGAATACTTTACAGTGCCCTGCTGCTATAATGCTTAAGTTTTAAGCAGTTATTCATTAAGCTTGGATTTTTATTCGAACACTTCTCAACAAACAAATAATTGATCATTGATTATTCAATACCAACCCTGTATTTAATCCTGTCTTTCATCTTTTTAAATTCAAAATTACAGCACATTTAAAACCAGGATCCCAAGGTTTCCCAAAACCTTTTTAACGCTAAGTAGTTCTTAGCCTAGCCTATAGTTATACCGAGGTAAGAGGAACCTACTTTAGGAAACCTAGTCCAATAGCCCTGTTGTCAAAGATGCAGAGTGGAGGGAGAGGGTTAACTTTAGATGGCAAGGTTAGCTTTAGCAGCTGAAGTATGTATTGTTAGTGCCAGAATTTCTTGTCAATTTGCTCGTAAAGAGAGTTTACAACTTACAACTTGCAAGCTCAACCGTAGAGTATTGAAGACCTAAGTATTCAGTTTCTTACCTTCTGAAAATGTCCTTAATGTCGGAAATGAAGTGAAATTGGTCTGGTGGAGACAGTCAAGTCTTTCTTGTTGATCACCAGTAATGCAACAATATATATGCATAAATCACACACCTAATGTCACATGATCAGAGTAGGAGGGCAGTTGCAACATTTTGCTGATGGTGTAACCAAAGCTTTGAACCAATTCATGGACCAAAGACCAAAAAAATTCTATAATTTTTATATTCTGGAACAGCAATATGTATTAAGAATAATGGTATCTAAAAATTGGCCTTTTTACTTTTTACTGAAAAAGTTTGTCTGAAAACAACAATGGTGAGGTTCAACTCCTGTTCACTGAATACATGGAGAGCAGACAGGGTGAAGCAAATCCACCAGCAGGCAATCAAAAGGCGATGCAGTCTCCCATCATTGTTTGAAACAGTGAATATTAACATAAGGTTACTGCTTTATTTGGTAAAACTTCATAGTTGTCATTTTTGGCATTTCTACAATGGGAGATGGGAGGATTTCTAGATGGGAGGGCATGGCATCACAAGAACCCTATACTACATAACCCTTGTTTAAAAAATTATTTAAAAAATCATTTGACTGGGGAATTATCTAGTTTATGTGTATATTATAGGCTATAAGAAGTTCAGTGATGCAGCTTGTAGAATGTATTTTAAATGTATTTTAGTATTTTAAAATGTTTGCTGGATAGAGACTTGTAGAAGAAATGTTTTGTTCTACATGCCGTCTCAAACTTTACTTGTGATATAGGGCTGACATCAATTAACTTAGCATGCTAGGTAGAATCGCCAACATTTTGTGAAGCAAAACCTGCTCTCCCTTTTAGAATCCTGGACGAAATGTATGAAGTCTTCTTCTCTTGTGCAAAGTTTATAGTTCTATGTTACAATAAACTTACATGTGTCTTTTCATGGTCAATACCGTATATGGTTGCATAAGGCACATTCTTCACATTTTGCGTGTTTTAAAAAAGGGCGGGGGCAGAAGCAACAAAGTTCAGGCCTGGGGCTATGAAGTCTCAAGCACTGAGCGTGAGATATACACAAAGGAGCGACTCTCACGCAACAAATGCCTTTTCTCATAGCTTTTCATCTTTCATCAAGATTGAAGTTTTCTCTTTTATGGTGCGATACATGCACAAAAGTCCTGTAGTGTTCCTTGATATAAAGGCTGCAGAGAAACTTTTTATTTGTAATACTTACATGCATCAGCCTATACATGTATGTCAAAGGAAAAAAACAAATTTGGATTATGGATAATTGTAATGAATGGTGGTAATGAATGATTATTTATGGATAATGATTGATCACAACCCAATCATCGAAATAGAACTGGACTACTCAAAATCTTCATTGTTTTCCACAGGCACTTTAGCCAAGAACTGGGTATGTACAAACAAGTATTTATTCATGCATGTTATATCTTAATATCCCACACCCCTAAATACAGTATATAAAGGCCTATTTTGACAATAAATCTATATTTGTCTTTTTCAAATTGATTTTTCAAATTTCAAATTGATTTACAGATTGTCACATAATGCACATTCTTCCCAATTTGCATTTGATCAAGAGCAGGGGCTGTTGCAACATACGGTAGTTCAGGTCCAGGGCTCTTAAGTCTCAAGCACTGAGCGTGAGACATACGCAACTGAGAGGCTCTCACGCCACACTGTAAACCCCAGCTGCTCTGTAAACTCAAAATCTTTAATCTTTCTCTGAAGTTTTAAACTTTTTAAATATTCCAAGTTTTAAATATTCCAAAAAATATGTGTATTTATTGCGCAACACTGTAGACACCGACCTGACCCTGACATGTTTGATGAACATAATGTTTCTGTGGAAACTTATTACTACTAACATTTCAGTTTTTCAATAATAAAACTTATGTGCATTTTCCCCCAAAATATGAATCATTTCAAGCCAACTATAAGTGTACTAATATTGAGTGTACTTTCACTCCCATGATCAGGCATGGACTGGCCATAGGGCATACAGGGCAATGCCCGGTGGGCCGACAATCATTTTTGGGCCGGGGCTGTCATCTAGTCATACATTTCATAGAGGATATTGGGCTAGTTTAATTAAATCTCTCATATTCATGCAATATGTCCAACTTACAGTGTTATTCTAGCTAGCCACAACGTTATTATTATTGAATAAAATCATGGTGGGCCGCCATGGCCAAAAATGCCCGGGCCATTTTTTGGTCCCAGTCCAGCCCTGCCCATGATCTTTTGCGATACACTCAAAGTGTAAACACCGACAAGTTTGATGAACATAATATTTTTATGGAAAATTATTAAAAAATAAATGTTAGTGGTAATAAGTTTCCACTAATATGTTGGGTTCACTGAGAAGTTGTGGGGTTACAGTGTGTGGATGTGGCTGTTAAGATTTTAGTCACAGGAAAAGATAGGACTTCCTGCTAAGGGGGGAGGTGAAGTGTTCTATTTGTATCAGTTATATGAAGCTAAGGGTTCCAGGACGTATTATTAGTTTGTGATGCTTTGTATAAAAAACATGAGTTATTCTTGACAGTTATTCTTGACAGAGTTATTCTTTGTCTGCTTGACAGTTATGGATTTTTTTTTTTTTTTAACTACACTCACACTCTTTCAAAAAAAAACCTCTCACAGCTCAATGAGTGAATCTCAACGTTAGTTTCTAGATTAGGTTTTGTTGTTGTTGTTGTTGTTGTTGTTTCATCTGTCACTATTGGCCTTATTGGATTAACACAGCAAATATCACATTTATCACTGCAATTAATAAAGACATACGTTAACCAAAAAGTCATGTGACACATGTCTTTCTTTCTTTCTTTTTCTTTTTAAATGCTACATGTATATATCACTTCCACAGCTAGATGGTGTAGGTGACCACTAAACTCTCTCCACCCCTCATGCCTTGACAAATACTACACCAGGATCAGACTTGCCATGCAGTTGATTACAAATAGAAATTATGAGAACAAATAAATAATGAAAATAATGAAATAATGCAGTTTATTGCACACTGTAGTATTTTGGACATGAATATTCCAGGAGGCTTATACAGTGTTTACAAAAAATACACTTGATGCCTCAAAAGCATTTTTCTTACTGCTCTCTTTTGTTTACATTTTCTTACAGGACAGTACATATAACAATCTTACCTCACCTGCTGTGTTATTATCAAGTGTTTATTATCATGTTTAAACAATTAAAAAGGATGTCATTACAGTAAGATTTTGGTTTCAATGTGGCTGTACAGACACATGACATGCTAATCATGCTTGTGTTGTTGAAACATACAGTGTAAAACTTGACAGCATAAGTCACAGAAGTTGCACATAAGCTACTGTATGTTTTTGCCTACTACAAAAAATGAGCATCGCAAATGTATCACCTCTGAACCAGAATAACAAATGATAGTGCATCGAATTAGCGGCAGACCTGGGCATTCGGTCCAGGCACCTGCCCTCTGTAAGCCTCATAATGAACAGGCAGACACTGATTGGCTATAGCGTCGCACGCCACCACAACTGGGTGTTGTGTGCGCTGCATGTGTCTAATAACGCATCTCTTGCGTGGGATCTTCTTGCTCCAGATAGCGTAAACGAGAAACCACCGCTGGCTGACGCACAGGTGGCCCTGCAAGTTCCGACCCATACCGCGGCAGATGGACTGGACCGCTGCTTCGTCGTACTGCTGGAGGAAGGACTGAATAGGAACTCTACCACACAACCCCCGTTTGTCCAGGTACCTGCTCCACATGGCTTTACTGTTGATGTCAAACTGCGCACCCAGGATGTGTTTGCGTCTGAAGTTGTTGTAGCCGTTGTTGTTGTTGGTACGCATGCATGGACGGGGGTTGTAGTTGACGCCCACAATAGCACCGGTGATGTTTTCATAGTGGTAGCCACAAACCCAGGTTAGAGGCACGACCAGCATGAAAATCAGACAGGTAGAAGTTGCCAGCTGCATTTTCTTGTCCTTTTTGTTCTAAACAAGAAAACATGTTTATGATTTAGGTTCTTCTGTTAATATACCACAGTATGTCTTCAGCCATATGCTATGTGTTTGGCCTGTCTACTCATTACTAATATAAAAATGAATAAAAACATAGCATCTGAAATGTTGCATAGTCCTATTTTCTATTGTGATATGATGGTGGGCACTTACCTTAGTTTCTCACTAACGAATGTGTCGGTTTTCAGACAGACACCAGCCCACAGAGCAAGTTTAAGTAATGAAATACATGTCAGCCCACAGAGTGAGTTTAAGTAATGAAATACATGATGTCAGGAAAAGGACATTGCACACACACAAGTGATTCCTCATTTTCAAACGGCAATTTATGTCTTCAAGACCCTTGTCCTCAACACTGTCAAAGGACTTTGTTTATGAATTCATTTATTTGAAAAAAATACTCAGTTATCTCTTTCAAGGTTTGTTGAAATTATTTTAGATGATGAAAATGTGTGTGTGTGTGTGTGTGTGTGTGTGTGTGTGTGTGTGTGTAAATGTTGCCTATTAGACCAAATTACAAGTGACACAGGACTAAATTCATTTTTGGAGTCAAATTCAATAGAGGGAGAGAGAAAGCTGACACTTGAAGATTTTATGCATTCTAAGTTGATCTTTATTCAAATCCTGCTCAAAGTAAATCATAGTCAAAGTGAAATGTTTTCTGTTTTGGTAACACGTTTGGTAACACGTAATAGTCAAACAGAGGCCAGTTACCCACACCTATCACTAATCTACCTGGGGAAACTTGCACAACATGCACAACATAAACATAAACGCTTGGATCCAATTTAGGCTGAAAAGCTTTGGTGCAGGCTAGGAGCAGCATTACAGATCAGCCACACACCTGACCATTGGATTTTTGGCCCTCGTATAACTCAAAGCTCACAGGCAGACAATCCCTATGGTTCACAACCACACACGTCACCACCAACGGCAGGGTTGTCTGCAAGACCCTGCTAACGGAGCAGGGATTCCGACCTCTCTTCCGACTGCACACGGAATACATCACAATCGGCTTGCGACTGATGCAGAGACTCCGCTTGACCTGGAAACCCTTGCCCTGGCAGATCTGCATGATCTCGTACGCGTCTGCTTTCCGGAAGAAGAACTGTATGGGCTGCCATCCACACATGCCTTTTCTGTCCAGGTACTTGCTCCAGAGCTGATGGTCGTTGGTGTTGAAATCAGAATCAAGGATGAAGTTCCTGAAAAAGCCTTGTCTCTTCCCTCCATCCATGCATGGTTTGGGGTTGTCGTTGACTGTGGGAGCAAGGGTGATATTTTTGTGCTGGTAGCCACTAACCCATGGCAATGTAAGGGTAAAGATGAGACTTATTGAAGACACAAATTTCATTCTGTTGTCCTTTTCTAAAAAAAAAAAAAAAAAACATCAGAGAAATTGTTAAATAATGGTTTGCACCCATGCTATTTTCGTCTCAGACATATGCATCCAATAATATAACCTCTATTTCTCTCTTTGTGATGACAGAAAAGGTGAAAAATCATATTAATTGTGCCCTAAAGTGGAATGAAATGAAGCCTATAACACAACACTATTTATAACATAACACTATTTATGGTCTGCTAATAAAATTGGACTCACCTGTAGTTGTGCCCTAGCAGTGAAAACAACCTTCTGACAAGGATCAGTCTCAGACTTTGCTTTGACTTCAATCTGTGTGTAGTACATGACAAGAACACACACACACACACACACACACACACACACACACACACACACACACACACACACTGTTTCCCCTTTTCAATTACACTTTAACTATCAAAACAAACTTCATGCCTTTTTGGGGGGAATTCGTTGGACCTCAGGAATGTTGTAAGTCTGCTGCAAGATGAGACCCAATACTCAGTGTAATGAACACATATGATCGTGTTGTTACAAACATGGTATTGTGTCATCTATCGCAACATAACTGCCAAACAGTAAATGCGGATATGTTTAACGTTAAGGCTATTGGGAAATTACTGTTCTTAAACAAGACATGCTTATGTTCTTGATAAAAAAAACAATCCTAAAACCTACAAAAATAAGTTTGGAACATTTGGCTAAAGGGGAAATTCAGTTTTTAGCATGTTTAGCCCCTTTTCTCTAGCGTTTAGGATGAAATAGAATCATCAACACCAACATTTTGAGGATTGGTCCTTTCTAACATATTTGGCTCATTTAGAATCCCCTCCCGTCGGCTTCAGAATGACTTGTTATGTGCATCGGACATTATTATTATTAAAACAGCCTTAAACCTTTATTTTAAAACATCTGCTGCTCTCCAAGTGGTGTCTGTTGATGTTACAAAACAATTGTCGTAGCGAAATACAGTTTCTGTCACCTTATGGTATTTTGAATAATCTGGAATTCCATAATATTGGATAGGAAATGTATTTTGTTGTGATAATTGTTTTGGAACATCAACTGACCACTAACCACTCAAAATGAGCCAAATATCTGAGACAGAACCAATGCTCAAAATTTTGGTGTTGTTGATTCCATTTCATCCTAAACACTCCAAAAAAGGGGCTAAACATGCTGAACACCGAACCTCCCCTTAGCTCAAAATAAAATACCACTCCCTCCATTATTCATTAAAGTCCATTATTTGATTGACAAGATACCTTATATTTGATTGACAGGCTGCAAAAACAACATATAAAATAAATTATTTATACAGTAGTTTTGTAGAAATATCAGCGCATCATTTAGAAATGAATATGTGGGAAGGTTGTATAAGTTGAACAATACCAAAAACTGGTGGGTGGAGGATGGTCAGATTAATTGGGATCACGCATGTGCATACAGCAGGCATGGACTGACCATAGGGCATACAGGGCAATGCCCGGTGGGCCGATGGTCATTTTTGGGCCGGGGCTGTCATTTACTCATAATTTTCATAAAAGATATCGGGCAACTTTAATTAAATCTCTCATATTCATGCATTATGTCCAACTTACAGTACTATTTTAGCTACACACAACATTAGGCTACTATTACTGAATAAAATCATGGTGGGCCGCCATGGCCAAAAATGGCCGGGCCACTTTTTGGTCCCAGTCCAGCCCTGGCATACAGTACTGTAATTGTTTGAGTCTCCTGAAATGTGTGTCAGCATTGTGTGTTGTAATGTATATGTGGGTGCTCTTCTAAGTGTGATGCTCTGCGAAATCTGGAGAAAATAATCAAATCATGATATGATTTGAATCAAGAAATCATCATACTGTATGATATACAAGACTGTAAAAGCAAACGTTATTGATGGTTTTATCAGAACAGATGTAGCATGAGAATGTCAAACAAGCTTTTATTTGTAAGGGAAAAACAAACACTCTCACAGAACACACACATGTACAGTCCAACAAAACAATAAATGCATACGCAAATCTTCTCTGAGAGCTGGCACTTAGCTCAG
The DNA here is from genome assembly GCA_027497455.2 of Sardinella longiceps. Taxonomy (NCBI): domain Eukaryota; kingdom Metazoa; phylum Chordata; class Actinopteri; order Clupeiformes; family Clupeidae; genus Sardinella; species Sardinella longiceps. Next base: position 12,177 of record JAODXP020002660.1, on the reverse strand, counting down.
AGCAGTAAGTGATAAAGCGATTCGACAAAGAAAGAACAGTGAATGAGCAGTACAGCTAACGCTCACTGAATCACTTTGAGCTCACTTAGAAACATTTAATGTCAATTCATATTGCCTTTGTAAGGAAATGTTTCTCAATAAACATATTTGAAAACTTTGACTTTAATTCAGCCTACAGTATGTTGTTGTGTAACAGAACTAAGGTTTGAAGCAGGCATGGACTGGCCATAGGGCATACAGGGCACAGCCAGTGGGCCGACAGTTATCTTTGGGCTGGGGCTGTCATAATTTTCTTGAAGGATATTGGGCTAGTCCCATTAAATCTGTCATGTTCATACAATGTGCATAACATACAGCAGAGGTTCTCAAACCTTTTCTGTCATTCCCCACTTTGGAAGGCAGAGAATTTTCACGCCCCACCTGGAAGACTTTGTGCAATATCTCTGTGAGAAATACTTTGTGAGTATAGGATTTTTGTCAATGTTAGAATTTTCATGTTACTAATTCAAAGCCAAATTTCTCTCAAGCCCCTCATCCCATCAACCAGCAAATAAAACCATTTGAAAGCTCAATTTACTGTCAAACGTGCATCTGACAAATAGCTGTAAATTCGGGGGGCAAAGAGATGTCTCATGCCCCACATGTCATGTGTCTGCGCCCCACAGTTTGAGAAACACTGACATACAGTGTGTATTTTTTTTTTTCTTAAGCTTGCCATGAAGTTATTACTCAAATCGTGTTGGACGGCCTTGGACATTTTTTAGTCCCAGTCCAGCAGCCCTCAGTGGCAGCGAGGAGCACCGGGGCATGGCTTCAGCTGAGCATGCTCAGTGCCCTCAAACTCAACAGGCAGACAAGCAGCTTTATATTTATCACATCTCACCATCACCATTTTATACTCCCATTTGATGCTGGTAACAAAGCATGGCAAATTGATAGAGTAAGGGTGTCTCCGGACCTCAATGGTGTATAGAAGAAAGCGGCGGTCACTTTGGCAGATGTTGTGGTACACGGCGACGGCAGCGCTACAGATTAGCCTCACCGCCAATTCATCTTTCTTCTGGAAGAAGGTCTGAACATGGTTCCCCTTGCCACACAGTGAGTTTTTATAGAGGTATCTCCCCCACGCTCTTTTGTCGTTGGTGTCGAAATTGGTCCTCAGGACGTGCTTGTTCCTGAAGAGAGCGTAGGCCCACCCCTTGTTGGTATCCTGGCACGGATGTTGTGGGTAGTCTGCGCTCGTGCGCGGTTGTCCACTGATGGGGTCACAGTGATCACCATTCACCCATGTCAGGGGCAATGCCCACAGGAAGTGGAGACAGAGAGAAATTATCACCTTCATGCTGATCTTTTTGCTTTTCCTGCGGATAAGAACATCAATGTTATGCTTTATTCAGGAATAAGAATATGGAATAGAATCAATATTGACCTGACCTCATCTACAAGTAATATCAGCACAATATCAGCAGGCAGATTCATTATATATAGTCTTACAGCAAGCATTTCAATGTGCTTTACATAGAAGAAACAGTGTAATGGAAAGTCTCAAAAAATAAAATTTTATTAGATAGAATACCAGGCCGAAAGCAAACATAAATTCAAGTTAATCATGATATCATGATGAGCATGGTATCTGTATGATGAACTCCCTCAGTAATCTAATTGATAAGCACGCTGTGGAGTGCAGAATGCTGACGTTGAAAACAAAAACAATGTGACTACTGAAATGATGCTACGTTCAGAAATATATGTAATAGATATATATCTTTATTAGATTGTGACTGTGAAGCACATACTGTAGGGGGAACTTACCTTAGTGCATGAAGTTCTCAGACTGTATCGCAAACACACCAGGCATGTGTTATTTAAGTAATGTAAGCAATGAAAATAGAGACCTCCCACCCCCTCACACACACACACACACACACACACACCTATTATTATGAACTATTTATCATCTATTGCATGTAACTGCCACAACCCCTTCAGTTGTGAAATTAGAGCTGAATTGGAGAACACTGTTTCTCTGTTGAAAGGTGTGTGTCTGAATGTATGCTGTTAAATGAAAAGAAAACAGTTAGTTTCCTAAGTTCCCAAATGTGGCCACATCCTGGTGAGTGCTTAATGATCTTAGGTAACTTTTTGTTTGTGTCAAAGAGGCCTTGTCGGTACACTATCTGTGTCCGAATGCACGATCTGTGTCTTCGTTCTGTCCGGCACGGCACAATGATACTGTTGGGTTCATCATAGCTATGGATGGCAGTATGTCAGAATGGCAGTATGTAACCTATTCACCATGTTTGATATGTCTGTGACTCATGTGTGATTTTCCACCTCAGTGGATACAGAGAGATGGTGTGAACTACTGCGTTTTTGGATGCACAACAGCTGAGGCCATAGTTAGGGACATCCCGAATGTGGCTTTGACCTTAAGACAGCTTGCCCATCTTGGATTGTACCATGCTGCACAAATAAGCAAGTATGCTCAAAGCCTGTGATCTACTAGAGATGTTGTGTTGTGTTCTCCAGGCTTTGACCACAGGTAGTGCGTGTGTCGAACTGGTCTGGAGTGCCTGTATTGATCCGCAGTGAGACCCGCACTTTTGTACATATGCATTAATCTGTTAACACAGTCTCTCGGGATATGGCGAGAATTTGGGTGGAAGATCATTATAAGGTTTTAACACCAATGATTAAAGGAAAATGCATGCCAGATCAGAAATCATGTTGCAGGTTATGTGGTCAAGCGGAGGCAGACCATACACGTGTTTTGGAAATGTATTGGGAGGGTGCTGAAGGAGATACTGGAATATGAGGTACCAAATACTGGTTTGATATTATATTTGGGAAACATTCCACAAGAGGGGAAAATATTACTTGTGACGAGCAGGAAGGCAATCACAAGGGCATGGTATAAAGTAGATCCCCCAAATAAAGACCAATGGCTGAACATTGTAGATGAGATTTATGATATGGAGAGGTTCACACATTGAGAATGAGAGAAGAGCAGTTTGAAGGGAAATGGGAGAAATGGAATTTCTATATAAGGGGTGAGGTGGACTTCACTAGTACATTTATTAAGGACAACTAAAATATATATTTTTTTTATTTCTTTTTTTATTTTATTTTTTTTATTTTGTTAGTCCTTTTTCTTTTCTGTAATTGATTTTGTTTACTTTTTGTGTATCAATGTATGTTGATGGAAAATCCAAATAAAAAATTAAAAGTTCACAAAAAATATATAACTGGCTTCCCCCTCTCAGTTATACTTCCCAGTAAAACCATCTGGAGATTGTGAAGAAAGTAGAAGCGAAGTACTGGAGCCGTAGCTCTGGGGATTTAGGTAACTGAATCAACGTACGTGCCCCTCGATGCAGGAGGAACCAGAACAAGAAAGATGAGGGGCTGAAGCAAATAAAAAGCAATATTCCAAGTATATAAAGACAGGCCTCTCAAGTTTTGAACTCCGCTCGGAGTGAGATTTTTCTTTTTTGGCCTGGCGTAGATCTACAGTACAGTGTACATGTATGTACGTGTATAAGAGACAGTAGTCTATGTAAATGCATGTATTTTAGGTGATTTAGAGACAGACAAGGTACTGTCACCCCGAAATAATGACCTCCAATGGATTCTGTGAAAAGAAATGGACAAATGCACTGGCATCAGGAGGCTGTTTTGCAAGGGCTTAAAGACAGCACTGGAAAATATAAGAATTCTGCATTTCAGAAGTATTGAATCAGGTCCACCCTGTGGTTCTGTTCTAAAGAGCAATTTTCTAAGTAGCTAACACAGTAGCCAAGTAGCTACAATATTTCAAGGTATTTGCATGCCCCTTGACCATGATCACGTCAAATGAGTTGATTTTTTTTTTTTGTTATTTCATTACTTGTACTGTTGTAAAATAAAAAATAATTGAATATACTACTGCTCTTTATTTACATACTGTAGTAACATCGTTATGGACTGGCATTTTGTGTTGCTCTTGTTACTTGAGCATAGTGTAAAAAGATTGACACGGTGCTAAGGGATGTATTTGGACTTTAGGTGCCACTGCAACGCCTTTAAATGATGAAGTTAGAAGCAGGTAAGTTTATAAGAAGGCCAAAGTAGACCAACGTATTGGTTCGTGTTCACCTGCTGCGTGGACGAGTTTAAATGTGTGCTGTAAAATACTAGCGAAATTTCGCTGCTAACCTAGCAATTGCCTGTCATTTTTAATGTGCTACCTTAACAGATAGCCTCTGCTGTTGGCGTTAAATTACATCTTAATTCACGAATTAGTTTTAGTATTAGTTGGTAGTTTACCACAATTATCTCAACATTATTTTTACTACACAATTATTTAACAAAAAAACAGGCATAAACTGGTAATTTATGCGACATGAGAAGCTTGAAGGTCCATTTGCGCGAGCTAAAACAGTTTCCAGTGCTGCGTTCTCGTTGCTTTGTTTACTTTAAATAACAGAACGTTGCCATAGGCCATATGTTCGGGACACAGATCGTGCATTCGGACACAGATAGTGTACCGACAGGCCTCCTTCATAATTCCTCACATCTGCAGTGCTGAAATACTCGCTGAAATAGTCTCTATTCCCTCGTTTCCCTAACAAACACACACACACACACACACACACACACACACACACGATAGGGATATAGCAGGAGTATTTTGTGGGCTCAGGATGAGAGCGACAAATGATTCCTCCTGTGTCACCCTCAAATTGTCGTCACATGTAGTGCATGTATGTAATTTCCTCTTTCAACACAAGTAGCTCATTTGACAGTTTGTCTGAAAAAAGGCACAAACTGTGTAGGCTGTGTACATTTGAGGTTGCTTTTCACACCCACATCTTCTCAGCTGGTTTGATCTAACACAGGGGTGTCAAACATAAAGCCCAGGGGCCGGATGCGGCCATTTACTGCGGCCCACCTTAAAAAGCTTGAAAAGAATTGTAGCGACGTGGACAGTTTGAAAATAGTTGTAGCAATGCAAAAAAATGGATTGTGTCACATTTACACAACACAATCCTGGTAACTCTCTATGAGGAGCATCATGGAACTGCTCACCAACAGGAAATGGATGCAAAATGAAGTGTTGGTACATTAGGACTGTGTTGGTGACGATCACAAGCATGGGAAAATTTTCACCCTAGTCAGCGGTTGCACATGTAGACAGAAGGTATGGCGGCCTAGCCTGGTTTGCGCGACCACGTTCAGAAATGAACTGTGGTCTGGCAAAGCTGGCATTGCCCAGGAATTCCGGGCGGGATTAATCTAAACGTCAATCAAATGCAAACTTCTATCAATGTCATGGGACAGGGCTGGACAGAGTCATTGTAAGCTTGAATCCTTCAGCCTGCTAGTTTCTCATTGGGGCCTTTATTTTTGTGGGCTCGAGAGTTGAGGAACTCTGGCCACTTGGCCATACTGGCTTTATCGCGAAAATGTCATACAGCAACAGGAAGTCTAATGGCGGCCCTCTCAGGAAAATATCAATGCTCTTGTGGCCCTCAATACAAATGAGTTTGACACCCCTAATCTAACACATACGCTATTTGTGAGATGCTAAACTTGAGCTGCCATTCCTACATGCTGTAGGCTGCACACAAGTTCCTCTTTTTGCAAGTTTTGCAACAAACAATCTCTTTTTTATTTTGTCCGGCTTTGCATTCATAAAAGCAAAAATGTTTTAAATGTAAACTAGTATGTTACATACAGTACATGTCTTGTGTATTATGTGGTGCACATACTGTATAGAAATACATGTATTCAGAATCTAACTGTAACTTCATGAACTGACCAACAAAACAGTCCTGTCCCCCCAAATATTTTTTTTTTTATAATGCACTATTTGTTTTGGTAACATGACAAATTACAAAATACAATGTAATGCATCAGAGCCAAATATTTTTTTAACATGGTGTTTGACAGGGAATATGAATTGTTAGAGTTCACCCCATGGATGAGGGTAAGAGTTTTACACCCCTGAGGAAAGAGAAGCCAGTAAACAAGGCGTAGTGACCTCTGCATCATAAAAAGACACGAAGCCCTCATCACAATCAACAAACACCCTGACCCTCTGGGGCATCACCTGGAGGGGGAGGCTGACTTTGACCCTGGCCTATCCCATATAACACAAGTGTCCACTAACCATTGTTGGGCTTGAAATAGGATCATGGATCCTGGATCCTGTCCACCTCTATTTTAAAACATGTGCTGCTCACCCGAGTGGGTAGTGGTGTCCGATGATGTTCCAAAACAATTACCATAGCGAAAGTTTCTGTCATGTTTTACATGGTATTTATCCAAGACTAGCCTGGTCTCGCCTATACTTCCTGTCGCTGCATGAAATTTCATGATCAAGTCAGTATGGCCAAAGAGGCAATTTCCTCAACTCTAGAGCCCAGAATAATCAGGACCTAATGAGAGACGACTGTTCAAGAATGTGTGTGTGTGCATTTGTTTATTGTAATGTATATGTGGGTGCTCTTATAAGTGTGATCTTCTGCAAAATCTGGAGAAAATAATCTACAAAATCTGGAGAAAATAATCAAATCATCATGATTTCAATTAAGAAATCATCATACTGTATGTTATACATATAACATTGTAACACCAAACATCATTGATGTTTTTTTAGAGCAGATGAGGCATGAGAATGTCAACCAAGCTTTTATTTGTAAGGGAAAAACACACGCACAATACACACACATGTACAGCCCATGTTCATGCAATGTGCCCAACATAGTAGTTTTTGTTCCGTTTTTTTTTTTTTTCCAATTGCCATGAAGTTATTCTTGTATAAAAAAATCATGTTGGACAGCTTTGGCTATTTTATGGTCCCAGTCCAGCCCTGGTTGGAAGTAACTCCTCCACCTCAGCTGCAGGGAGGAGCCCCGGGGCATGGCTCCAGCTGAGCATGCTCAGTGCCCTCAAACTCAACAGGCAGGCAAGCGGCTTTATATCGATCACATCTCACCATCACCATTTTATACTCCCATTTGATGCTGGTAACCCAGCATGGCAAATTGAGGTAAGGATGCTTCAGAACATCAATGGTGTATATGAGAAAGTGACGGTCACTTTGGCAGATGTTGTGGTACACGGCAACGGCATAACTACAGATTAGCCTCACCGCCAATTCATCTTTCTTCAGGAAGAAGGTCCGGACAGTTTTCCCTTTGCGACACAGTGAGTTTTGATTAATATATCTCTCCCACGCTCTTTTGTCGTTGGTGTCAAAATCGGTCCTCAGGACGTGGTTGTTCTTGAAGAGAGGGTAGGCCCACTCCTTGTTGGTATCTTGGCACGGATGTTGTGGGTAGTCTGCGCTCGTGCGCGGTTGTCCACTGATGGGGTCACAGTGATCACCACTCAGGCAAGTCAGGGGCAATGCCCACAGGAAGTGGAGACAGAGAGAAATTATCACCTTCATGCTGATCTTTTTGCTTTTCCTGCAGATAAGAACATCAATGTTATGCTTTATTCAGGAATAAACTGAATCAATATTGACCTAACTTCACCTGATATCAGAGTAATTGCACTTTCACTTTCTCTTAAATACAGACGACAAACACATGAAAACCTCAACCGCTCCTCATGACCCTATCCCTTCCCAAATTATAAAAGAGGCATTTGATGACATTGGTCCAGGCATTCAAATCATTATAAATTCCTGCCTTGCTGATGGTTTTGTCCCCACCTGTTTTAAGCATGCTGTAGTTCAGCCTTTGCTTAAAAAACATAACCTTGACCGAAAATGTTTAAAAAATTTCAGGCCCATTTCCAAACTCCCATTCATCTCCAAAATTATGGAAAAAGTTGTTTTAACACAGCTGCTTCCCTTTCTCAATTCAGCAGAGATCCTGGAGCCATTTCAATCTGGTTTTAAGGCCCGCCATAGCACTGAGACAGCCCTGTTAAAAGTAACAAACGATCTACTGCTCACTCTGGACTCAGGTGACAATGCTATCCTTATCCTGTTGGATTTGAGTGCAGCATTTGACACCGTAGACCACGCAGTTTTGCTGACCCGGCTTGAACAGTGGGTTGGGATTAAGGGCTCTGCACTAAAATGGTTCCACTCATACCTCCAGCAAAGAACCTTTTCTGTGGCCTTAGGCCAATACTCCTCACCCCCTGCCCCCGTGTCTTATGGGGTCCCTCAGGGGTCCATCCTGGGTCCTGTTCTTTTTTGTTTATATATGCTTCCACTGGGGAACATAATCAGAAAATTTAATATTTCATTTCACTTTTATGCCGACGACTCCCAGTTGTATCTCCCCCTCAAATCTGGTAACTCTTTGCAGCCTCTCCTGGAATGCCTGAAAGAAATTAAAACCTGGATGGCCAATAACTTCCTCCACTTAAACGAGGATAAAACCGAGGTCTTAATCTTTGGCCTCCCAAAATCTATCAACTCCATCTCTAGCAACGTTGGCTCCCTTTTGCCATTTGTCAAAACCCATGCAAGAAACCTGGGCGTAATCCTAGACTCCCAACTCAGTCTTCACAAACAAATCTCTTCTGTTGTTAAAACTAGCTTCTATCAGTTAAGGATTTTTGCAAAAATCAAACCTGTTCTGTGTCATTGACGTGTTGTAATGTGTCTGATGATGTTACATAGCTTTTGGGATGATATTTGGAGCATGTTTAGACGCTGAAAACACATTTTAAAAATCTGCCCCATTGGGCTAGTTGTAAGTGATTATTCTCTGTTCAAGGAAACCTATATAGTTGGACCAAAATGTCTTGCGTCTTCAGTATTGGCTAATCTCAAGTAGCTTGAGCAATAGAGCCCTTGTTGAAAATGACAGAAGTTGCCCTTTAAACTACTTTTAATGGTTTTTAAAGCTCTTCATGGCCTGGCCCCTAGCTACATAGCTACTGCCCTTCATCCCTGCTGCCCTATTGCTACCAGGTCCCTGAGATCCTCCAGTAAAGGTCTCCTTCATGTCCCCCGAACCCACCTTAAGCTAAAAGGGGACAGAGCTTATGCAGTCGTTGGCCCCCGACTGTGGAACCATCTGCCTCCTGACATCAGAGATGCCCCGTCTATTACTGTTTTTAAATCCAAACTCAAAACACACCTTTTCACACTTGCATTTCCTACTTACTGCTAACTGGCTATGCCATGTCTTGTCTTGTCAATAAGTATTGTGTTTTGTATCTTGCTGCTGATGTTGTAATCAGTTTTCTTTTTTTGTTTATTTACTGCCTATTTATTATTTTTTGTACCTACTGTATGTACAGCACTTTGGTCAGTGTGAACTGTGTTTAAATGTGCTTTAGAAATACATTTTACAGTACTTATTTTACTTATATATATATATATATATATATATATATATATATATATATATATGGGCAATTCCAGCGTTATGGACGTGACATTTTCATGCATTATTGATGAACAAAAGGCCAGATAACCTCCGCAAACCTAGCAGTATTTCACAATTTTTTTTCAAATTCCTCTGCAAACTCCATGGCTGAATACAGGCAAACAGAAAAAATTAATATCATGATTTGCATCATAAGAATATGAGCCTTTCAATTTGCGTTATGGACGTGACGAAAAACGGACAAACTTTTGAGAGAGCGTAGTTTTTGCTGTGAAGTGTGTAAAATTTCTAGAGAAATGTAAATATTACTACATTCATACCAAACAGGACACCTCAGTAAAGACAGAGAAAGACTTAATTTCAAATGTAAATGTAAAAAAAGTTGGTTTTCATTGGGAGACATGGCGTTATGGATGGCGTTATGGACGTGACGTCTGGAAAAACCCTCCAAAACGATACAAAACAATTGTGAACGGTGGATTTTAACCTGTAACAAGAGAAATAGTAATATAACAATGAAAAATAACTGATAGCATTGCAGCTTTGTGTGTGTTATCACCCACTTATGCCCATTATAAGCCCCTCCATAGACTTACATTATAGCTGAATAGGGTAAAAATTTTAACAAACAGATATCCTTTCGAAACTTGCTCAGTTGAATATTTACATCGAGACAATACTTTTTTGTATTGGAAGTTTTCTGAAAGAATTTGTATGTCCATGTAGGTGAGACTTAAAGTTTTAAGGTGAGGTTTACTTTTTCGTGGAATTGCCCATATATATATATATATATATATATATATATATATATATATATATATATATATTAGTGCTGTCAAACGATTAAAATAATTAATCTGATTAATCACAAAATTTTACAATGATTAATCGTGATTAATCACTTTTAATCGCAACTCATTTCCTCCAGTAAGAATTTGGATGCAAGGGTATGTTGGATCCTTATTTTGCCCTGTAAAGGCCCTGATACTAAATAGTTGCCTCTTTTCTTCTCAAATGGGGCAATTCACACCTGTCCCCTACCCCCAAGGGTTCCCCAAACATGTTGTTGGACAGTCAGAAGCTAAGCCATAATCTTTGTATAGTTTGACTTGATAGCCGAGCCATTTTCTATCTGAAATCGAACATAATAAATGGCATGAAAGTGGAACCATATTTATCAGGATTAATCTGAGTTAATTTTTTTAATCTGAGTTAAATTTTTGGGATTAATCACATGATTAATCAGTTAATTTTGACAGCACTAATATATATATATATATATATATATATATACAGGTTTTCATTGGGAGACCAGGCGTTATGGATGGCGTTATGGACGTGACGTCTGGAAAAACCCTCCAAAACGATACAAAACAATTGTGAACGGTGGATTTTAACCTGTAACAAGAGAAATAGTAATATAACAATGAAAAATAACTGATAGCATTGCAGCTTTGTGTGTGTTATCACCCACTTATGCCCATTATAAGCCCCTCCATAGATTTACATTATAGCTGAATAGGGTAAAAATTTTAACAAACAGATATCCTTTCGAAACTTGCTCAGTTGAATATTTACATCGAGACAATACTTTTTTGTATTGGAAGTTTTCTGAAAGAATTTGTATGTCCATGTAGGTGAGACTTAAAGTTTTAAGGTGAGGTTTACTTTTTCGTGGAATTGCCCATATATATATATATATATATATATATATATATATATATATATATATATATATATATATATATATATATATTAGTGCTGTCAAACGATTAAAATAATTAATCTGATTAATCACAAAATTTTACAATGATTAATCGTGATTAATCACTTTTAATCGCAACTCATTTCCTCCAGTAAGAATTTGGATGCAAGGGTATGTTGGATCCTTATTTTGCCCTGTAAAGGCCCTGATACTAAATAGTTGCCTCTTTTCTTCTCAAATGGGGCAATTCACACCTGTCCCCTACCCCCAAGGGTTCCCCAAACATGTTGTTGGACAGTCAGAAGCTAAGCCATAATCTTTGTATAGTTTGACTTGATAGCCGAGCCATTTTCTATCTGAAATCGAACATAATAAATGGCATGAAAGTGGAACCATATTTATGAGGATTAATCTGAGTTAATTTTTTTAATCTGAGTTAAATTTTTGGGATTAATCACATGATTAATCAGTTAATTTTGACAGCACTAATATATATATATATATATATATATATATACAGAAGGAACAGTATATATGAAAGACAACAGTCACAAAAAAAAATGAAATTATGCCCAAAACAAGCATAAATTTAAATAGATTCATAATAAATAATCATGGTATTATGGTATAAATAAATGTCAATAGATATCTATCTTTATTAGATTAAAAAAAAAAAAAAAAAAAAAAAGCTTAATATTGCTAGGGATTTTTTCCCCAAAAAAATATTGGTTTTGGCATGTCCCTATGTCCATTTTGCAAAACAATGCCCTTGTAGAGAGGTGAAGGAGGCCTAGACTACCAATAGAGTAAAAGTGTGAGTGTGTGAATCACCTAGTGTAGGTGGACACTTACCTTAGTGCATGACGTTCTTAGACAGTATCACAAACACACCAAGCATGTCTTATGTAAGTGCATGCAAAGAGCACACACACACACACACACACACACACACACACACACACACACACACACACACACACACACACCTGTTGCATGTAACTGCCACAACTCCTTCAGTTGTGAAATTAGAGCTGAATTGGACAACACTGTTTCTCTGTTGATTGGTGGTGTGTCAGAACGTGTGTCTGAATGTATCCTGTTAAATGAAAAGAAAACAGTTAGTTTCCTAAG
>JAODXP020002659.1:30000-31122 GCA_027497455.2 Sardinella longiceps | reverse complement strand
GAGAGAGAGAGAGAGAGAGAGAGAGAGAGAGAGAGAGAGAGAGAAAGTAAAGAGAGAGAGGAGAGCAGGAGAGGAAAGGAGAGAGAGACAGGTGGAGGAGAGGAAGAGAGATGATCAGAGGAGGGAAGACTAGATACCGCCTTGGAGGAGAGGAAAGGAGAGAGTGTGTGAGAGAGAGATAAAGGAGGAGAGGAGAGAGAGTGAGAGAGAGAGAGAGAGATGAGAGGAAAGGAGAGAGAGTGAGAGAGAGGAGGAGAGATGATCAGAGGAGGGAAGACTAGATACTGCCGTGCGGTACGTAACATGATTGACTCCTCAGTCCTATGGGATGGTCTGTCCGCACTGCACACGGGTCTTGAACTCGCCACCTCGTCAACTCCCACAAACCCCTAGCATGGGAGTCAAATACTCTTCCCCCTCAGCTGGAAAGCCCAAATCCTTGATCATATTTATCCTTATCGTTTGACTGCCCTGGAAGCCCAAATCCTTGATCATGTTTATCGTTATCACTTGACTGCCTTGGAAAGCCCAAATTCTTGATCATGTTTATCGTTATCGTTTGACTGCCCTGGAGAGCCCAAATCCTTGATCATGTTTATCGTTATCGTTTGACTGTCCTGGAAAGCCCAAATCCTTGATCATGTTTATCGTTAGCATTTGACTTCCTTGGAAAGCCCAAATCCTTGATCATGTTTATCCATATCGCTTGACTGTCCTGGAAAGCCCAAATCCTTGATCATATTTATCCTTAGCGTTTGACTGTCCTTGGAAAGCCCAAATCCTTAATCATGTTTATCGTTAGCGTTTGACTGTCCTGGAAAGCCCAAATCCTTGATCATGTTTATCCGTTATCGCTTGACTGTCCTGGAAAGCCCGAATCCTTGATCATGTTTATCCTTATCGCTTGACTGCCCTGGAGAGCCCAAATCCTTGATCATGTTTATCGTTAGCGTTTGACTGCCCTGGAAAGCCCAAATCCTTGATCATGTTTATCGTTATCGTTTGACTGCCCTGAAAATCCCAAATCCTTGATCATGTTTATCGTTATCGTTTGACTGCCCTAAAAATCCCAAATCCTTGATCATGTTTATCGTTATCGTTTGACTGCCCTAAAAATCCCAA
>JAODXP020002659.1:17500-20000 GCA_027497455.2 Sardinella longiceps | reverse complement strand
CCAGAACTGGCTGTGTGTGAGTTCACATGTCCTTCCCTGGAGATCACACACACACACACACACACACACACACACACACACACACACACACACACACACACACACACACACGCACACATACACACACACACACACACATACATGAGTTCACATGTCCATCCCTGGAGACACCGGACAGCTGGATCTGACTTGAATTCTGAAGAGACTTGAATTGTAATCATTATTATTATTGTTGTTTATTATTATTATTATTGTTGTTATTATTATTATTATTATTATTATTACACCACCAGCACAGCTGCCCATTCTTGCTGTAATGCACCAAGACTACGTCTGCATCAGAAATGTCTTGCATGTTTGCTGTAAACAACTTGTCTTCTTCTTCTCTCTCTCCTCTCTAATCCTCTCATCTTCTCTCCTCTTTTCTCTTCTCCTCTCTTCACCTCTCTTCCCCTCTCCTCTTCTCTCCTCTCTTCTCCTTTCTTCTCCTCTCCTCTCCTCTCTTCTCCTCTCTAATCCTCTCATCTTCTCTCCTCTTTTCTCTTCTCTTCTCCTCTCTTCTCCTCTTTATCCTCCCTCACTTCTCTTCTACTTTCCTCTCTTCTCCTCTCTAATCCTCTCATCTTCTCTCCTCTTTTCTATTCTCTCTTCTCTCCTCTTTTCTCTTCTCCTCTCTTATCCTCTCTTCTCCTCTCTTCTCCTCTCTCCTCTCCTCTTCTCTTCTCCTCTCTTCTCTTCTCCTCTCTTTTCTTCTTCTTCTGCATTCCTCTCTTTCTCTTCTCCTCTCTTCTCTTCTCTTCTCTTCTCTTCTCTTTTCTTCTCCTCTCTTTTCTTCTCTTCTCTTCTCTTCTCTTCTCTTCTCCTCTTCTCTTAAGCTCTCTTCTGCATTCCTCTCTTTTCTTCTCCTCTCCTCTCTTCTCTTCTCTTCTCCTCTTCTCTTTTCTCTTCTGCATTCCTCTCTTTTCTTCTCCTCTCCTCTCCTCTCTTCTCTTCTCCTCTCTTCTCTTCTCCTCTCTTCTCTTCTCCTCTCTTCTCTTCTCCTCTCTTCTCTTCTCCTCTCTTCTCCTCTCTTCTCTCTCTCTTCTCCTCTCTTCTCTCCTCCTCTCCTCTCTTCTCCTCTCTTCTCCTCTCTTAAATTCTGCTGTATATACAAAAGCAAAGTGAAAAAAGAAACAAACCAATAAAAGTGGATTTCCAAGGGAATGGAAATGCAAGTGTCCCACAGGGATCTGTGTGTGTGTGTGTGTGTGTGTGTGAGAGTGAGTGTGTGTGTGTGTGTGTGTGTGTGTGTGTGTGTGTGTGTGTGTGTGTGTGTGTGTGTGTGTGTGTGTGTGCATGTTTATTTGTGAGTGTTTCTGAGTGTGTGTGTGTGTGTGTGTGTGTGTGTGTGTGTGTGTGTGTGTGTGTTGAGCATCCTTCTTAGCCTTATTGCCGCACTGCCATTATTCCAGCAGGCAGAGGCTCATTGGCAGCACAGTTAGAAACAAGCGCCTTATTTGGACACACACACACACTCACACACTCACACACACACACACACACACACACACACACACACACACACACACACACACACCACACACACACACACACACACACACACACACACACTCAGAAACACTCACAAATAAACATGCACACACACACACACACACACACACACACACACACACACACACACACACACTCACACACACACACACACACACACACACACACTCAGAAACACTCACAAATAAACATGCACACACACACACACACACACACACACACACACACACACACACACACACACACACACACACACACACACACACACACACACACACACAAACACCTGCTAGCAATCACTGCAACACTGCTCAGTCCAATTAGATGTTCAGATTCCCCTCCCCTCTTTGTGCCTGTGCTTTAGATTCTCCTACCTGTGTGTGTGTGTGTGTATGTGTGTGTGTGTGTGTGTGTGTGTGTCAACAGTCCTCCCCAACTGTGGCAGCATCAAAGTACCACTTTAGCTTCCACCTGCTGGCATCTGCGGCCACAGTCACTGAGCTCCCAATAGTGTCAAAGATGTGTTTGTGTGTGTGTGTGTGTGTGTGTGTGTGTGTGTGTGTGTGTGTGTGTGTGTGTGTGTGTGTGTGTGTGTGTGTGTGTATCAGTGGCCAGCCGTCGAGCCCCAAATAGTGTCAGAGGTGGGAGAGGTGTCGATAGCTCCACTTAGCCCAATCAATCCCCGTCTGCTCACAGGGAGGACGATGGGGGGGCAGAAGATAAATAGATGTGTGTGTGTGTGTGTGTGTGTGTGTGTGTGTGTGTGTGTGTGTGTGTAGAGAGAGAGAGAGAGAGAGAGAGAGAGAGAGAGAGAGAGAGAGAGAGAGAGAGAGAGAAAAACCATCCACAATTGCCAGCAATACTACCACTACATTCACATGTCCAACCTGTGTGTGTGTGTGTGTGTGTGTGTGTGTGTGTGTGTGTGTGAGAGAGAGAGAGAGAGAGA
>JAODXP020002658.1:0-20000 GCA_027497455.2 Sardinella longiceps | reverse complement strand
CACACACACACACAGAACATGAGGATAGGCTCAGACACACACACACACACACATGAACACACACATGAACACACACAGAACATTAGGATAGGCTCACACACACACACACACACACACACACACACACACACACACACACACACACACACACACAGAACATGAGGATAGGCTCAGACACACACACACACACACACACACACATGAACACACACGCACACATGAACGCACACACACACACAGAACATGAGGATAGGCTCAGACACACATACACACACACACACACACACACACATGAACACACACGCACACATGAACACACATACACAGAACATGAGGAGGCTCAGACACACACACACACACACACACACACACACACACACACACACACACACACTTGAACACACACACAGAACATGAGGATAGGCTCAGACACACACACACACACACACACACACACACACACACACACACACACACAGAGAGAGAGAGAACATGAGGATAGGCTCAGACACACACACACACACACACACACACACACATGAACACACACAGAACATGAGGATAGGCTCAGACACTTTGGGAACTCATGGAAACTTTGGGAACTCAAAAACATGAGGATAGGTTCAGCCTCAGACGCTTTTGGAACAATCTCAGAAACATGAGGATGGGCTAAGACACATTGGACACACTGGGAACAATCTCAAAAATATGAGGATAGGCTGAGATATATCGGAAACATTGGGAACAATCTCAAAAACATGAGGATAGGCTCAGCCATGTTGGACACACTGGGAGCAATCTTAAAAACATGAGGATAGGCTCAGACGCTTTGGGAACAATCTCAAAAACATGAGGATGGTCTCAGCCATATTGGACACACTGGGGATAATCTCAGAAACATGAGGATAGGCTCAGACGCTTTGGGAACATTGTTAACAATCTTAGAAATATGTGGATATGCACAGATGCTTTGGGAACAATCTCAGAAACATGAGGATAGGCTCAGATGCTTTGGGAATGATCTCAAAAACATGAGGATGGGCTCAGCCATATTGTGAACAATCTTAAAAACATGAGGATAGACGCTTTGGGAACATTGTGAACAACCTGAGAAACACTGAGATCTTTGCTATTGTTTTCTTACTGGACCGCCCATAGGCCACACACACACACACACACACACACACACACACACACACACACACACACACACACACACACACACACACAGGCCTACTCTACTGCACAGCTATAGACACCCACACACACACACACACACACACATAGGCCTACTCTACTGCACAGCTATAGACATCCACTCTGAGACAGGCATCGTATACTCTGCACACACACACACACACACACACACACACACACACACACACACACTCACTCGCGCACACACACACACACACACAGATGGACATGTCCTGTCCAGGTGGCTATTCTGAGTGGAGGTCCACATCCTGTCCATGCTGTGTGTGTGTGTGTGTGTGTGTGTGTGTGTGTGTGTGTATGTGTGTGTGTGTGTGTGTGTGTGTGTGTGTGCGTGTGTGTACTGTATGTATGTGTGTGTGTGTGTGTGTGTGTGTGTGTCTGTGTGTCTGTGTGATGTATGAATATGTGTGTGTGTTTGAGAGAAGTGTTGTGTGAGTGTGCAAAAGAGACAAAATAACGTGAATATTACAATGGTAAATAAAGGTGTGACTTTCTCTCCATTCAGCCAGTCATCTTTCTGTTTACAAACCAACCAATCATCTCTCTCTCTCTCTGTTTACTAACCAGCCAATCATCTTCTCTCTCTGTTTACTAACCAATCAATCATCTTTCGCTCTGTTTACTAACCATCCAATATTTTTTCTCTCTTTACTAACCAACCAATCATCTTTCTCTCTCTTTACTAACCAACCAATCATCATTCCCTCTGTTTACTAAGCAGCCAATCGAAGCCCCCAATCATCTTTCTCTCTGTTTCTGCGTCTCAGACTGGGAACACAGGAAGTACGACTCACAGCCCCGCCCCTTTCAGAACTTTAGAACAGGAAGTGTGGAACTGGAGGAAATGCTTTGTTTGTGAGAAAGGAAGGAGGTGACACACACACACACACGCTCAGGATTACACACATAGCCTCAGAATTACATTTACACACACATACACACACACACATTCACACAACACCTAACCCTCTTACTACAACTGAATATCTCACCAGACTAGAATATCTATAGACACAATGTACAATAGAGAAAGCTAACCTACTCACACACACATGCTACACACACACACACACACACACACACACACACACACACTTGTATAGTTGCCATACACCACCTCTGATGCAGCCAAACACACAATATAATTAGTGCCAGAACGCCCTGCTGAAGTCCTTGAAGTATAGCTGTGTGCAGCTGTGTGTGTGTGTGTGTGTGTGTGTGTGTGTGTGTGTGTGTGTGTGTGTGTGCCGTGAACAACAATCTGACTTCCTGCTATTGAAAGTCACAAAGCCTGCTGGGAAACCACCGCCCTTGAGTGTCTCAAAATGGCTCCTTGTTTACCTCTGAAACTCTCAGTCCATCTCTCCCTCCACTCATCCATCCATCTTTTCATGCACTCATCCATCCATCTTTTCATGCACTCATCCATCATCCATCCATCCATCTTTTCATGCACTCATCCATCCATTCACTCATCCATCCATTCATTCATCCATCCATCTCTCCCTGCACTCATCCATCATCCATTCATTCATCCATCTCTCCCTCTACTCATTCATCCATTCATCTATCCATCTAGTGGCCCCCACAGGTAACTAACTAACTAACTAACTAACTAACTAACTCCCTTACCAAAGTACAGTGACTCCACTGACTACAGAGGCAGCAGACTTATGGCTCCTCCATTGCTACTATTATACTTATGTCCCCACCATTGACTACTACATTATACTATTAGTATACTTATGTCCCTTACCATTGACTACTGTTATGCCAGTGTACTTGGCCCTTATGGCCCTTACCATTGACTACTACATTATACTATTAGTATACTTATGTCCCTTACCATTGACTACTACATTATACTATTAGTATACTTATGGCCCTTACCATTGACTAGCACATTATACTATTAGTATACTTATGGCCCCTACCATTGACTACTACATTATCAGTATCAGTACTGTAGCCTACTGTGCTGTATGTGTTTGTCCTGAGCCAAGGTAGTAGCCTACTGCTGTAGGACACAGAAATTAGCATGTAAAGGGCTAGTGACATGAGAGAGAGAGAGAGAGAGAGAGAGAGAGAGAGAGAGAGAGAGAGAGAGAGAGAGAGAGGCTAGTTGACATCCATTGCATTAGCATCCTGCTAACACCACAAGGCTATTGCCTCCAAATAAAGCTAACTTAGCATGCTACTAACACCACAACATACAGCTAATCTAAACTCACATCAATTTCTGCTTTAGCTCAGCAATATTATCTTTAGCATGTAGCTATACTGTATATGAGCACCTGTGCCTTCAGCACATCAATTTCTGCTTTAGATCAGCAACGTTATCTTTAGCATGTAGCTATCTAGCTATACGGTATATGACCACCTGTGCTCTCAGCTAACAGCTAGCAACCCATTTTAACATACAAGCATAAAAGGTCTGATCACTCCAGGGACTTCTGGTACTCTCCTCTCATTTTTGACTATCCTTTAATGATGGTAATCTGCTGGTAATCACTCATATCCTTTAATGATGTCTGCTGGTAATCACTCACTATCCTCTAATGATGTCTGCAGGTAATCACTGACTACCCTCTAATGATGTCTGGAATCACTGACTATCCTCTAATGATGTCTGCAGGTAATCACTCACTACCCTCTAATGATGTCTGGAATCACTGACTATCCTCTAATGATGTCTGCAGGTAATCACTGACCATCCTCTCGCGATGCTAATCTCTGGGTATCCTCTCACCATATGTCCGTAATTTCTGACTATACTTTCTCCCAATGTCTGTAATCTGACTCCTAATGTCTGTAATCTGACTCTCTCTCTCTGTGTGTCTATCTAGTCTGACTTTCTCTCTCTGTGTGTCTATCTAGTCTGAGTGTCCTCTCTAGTCTCTCCAGAGGTGAAAGTAAGCCTGTACGCACCTATACTAAGTACAGGTATAAGATTCACAGGTGGTACGTAGTAGTGGTAAGAGATGAGGGTTTCTGCCAATCAAGAACCCATATTAAAAATAAGTCACATGCACTGATTAAGTAAAACCAAATCTACCAACAATTTGGCATTGAAAATGAGCAATATTCGCTCATCTAACGCCAGAGAGCCTCCCTTCCTGAAATGGGTTTTGGCAAATTGGAATGTCTGGGTAGTGGAGCCTGTTGCTAACCATGCTACATACATACATATCATTGGGCCTAAATAACACATAGGCCCACTCCCCGAAAGAGTGTCGCGTTGTAGTACCGGTAAGAAATTCAAACTACTTTCACCCCTGAGTCTCTCTCTGTGTGTCTACCTAGTCTGACTGGGCTAGGGTTTTGGGTCTCTCTGAGTGTCTACCGTTCGCCTGAGCAGTGGAGACCTGGAAGATCCAATGTGTTTACAGAAACCACAAACAAAAGGAAACATTCACAACACCAAAAGCATGTGCCCCCCCCCCCCCCCACACACACACACACACATCAACACATAGCCCTTTTGATTTATAGTGTTAAGCGCTAGTGATAGCCACCTCAATAACTGAATATCGAGCAACGCAGACTGAGATGGCAAAACAGCAGCTAACGCCCACAGAACGGAGCATGTCAAAACCAAACACATTTCCTGGATTTTACACCGTCCTCTGAACACATCCAAGATAGGTCTTATTTAGGATGAATCGGTGTTATACACACACACACACACACACACACACACACACACACACACACACATTAGTGTTATATCTAGATAATGAAAGTCTGAGATCATGGCGTGACTATTAGCATTTGTAGAAAAATCTGTGGACCAATACGGGCACTGCACACCATCTACTCTTTTAGGAGAGAACTGCAATCCACTGCAAACCCATCTCCTGCTCAGTTCGGACAGAACTGCAATCCACTACAAACCCATCTCCTGCTCAGTTCGGACAGAACTGCAATCCACTACAAACCCATCTCCTGCTCAGTTCGGACAGAACTGCAATCCACTACAAACCCATCTACTGCTCTGTTTGGACAGAACTGCAATCCACTGCAAACCATCTACTGCTCTGTTTGGACAGAACTGCAATCCACTTCACATCATCAACTTTTTTAAGAGAGAACTGCAATCCACTGCAAAACCATCTACTCTGTTTGGACAGAGCTTCACTGTGAAACCATGCACTCTTCTTCCAGAAAGACAAAAGTGATGTAGGCGTGATGTAAAAGTAAAAGTGATGTAGGCGTGATGTAAAATGTAGGAGTGATGTAGGCGTGATGTAAAAGTAAAAGTGATGTAGGCGTGATGTAAAATGTAGGAGTGATATAAAAGTAAAAGTGTAATTTTCTACACAGCACCTTTCTACTGCTGAAATACTGCAGCTAAAGACTACAGGCTTATTGTGCAGTGATATCGTTTCTCCCCTCCTCCTCACAGAGACAGGGCTACTTTTCCTCCTCAAGGCCCTGATTTGATATCCTTCCTCCTTTCCTTACAGACACAAGGCTACTGTTCCTCCTCAAAGCAATACTTTTCCTCCTTTCTCCCCTCTCGCAGAGACTCTTAGCTACTTTTCCTCCTTTCTCCCCTCTCGCAGAGACACAGGGCTTGTTGACTGGCGTCTTTATTTACTTCTGAGGCATGAAATACGCTTTCTGAGTGAGTGAGAGAGAGAGAGTGAGTGAATGAGAGAGTGAGTGAGTGAGTATGAGTGAGTGAGTGAGTATGAGTGAGTGAGTGAGTGAGTGAATGAGAGAGTGAGTGAGTGTGTGTGTGAGTGAGTGAGTGAGTGAGTGTAAGAGTGAGCGAGTATGAGTGAGTGAGTGAGTGAGTGAGTATGAGTGAGTGAGTGAGTGAGTGAGTGAGTGAGTGAGTATGAGTGAGTGAGTGAGTGAGTATGAGTGAGTGAGTGAGTGTGTGAGTGAGTATGAGTGAGTGAGTGTGTGAGTGAGTGAGTGAGTGTGTGAGTATGAGTGAGTGAATGAGAGTGAGTGAGTGAGTATGAGTGAGTGAGTGAGTGAGTATGAGTGAGTGAGTGAGTGAGTGAGTGAGTATGAGTGAGTGAGTGAGTGAGTATGAGTGAGTGAGTGAGTGTGTGAGTGAGTATGAGTGAGTGAGTGTGTGAGTGAGTGAGTGAGTGTGTGAGTATGAGTGAGTGAATGAGAGTGAGTGAATGAGAGTGAGTGAGTGAGTATGAGTGAGTGAGTGAGTGAGTATGAGTGAGTGAGTGAGTGAGTGTATGAGTGAGTGAGTGTGTGAGTGAGTGAGTGAGTGAGTATGAGTGAGTGAGTGTGTGAGTGATTGAGTATGAGTGAGTGAGTGAGTAAGTGAGTGAGTGAGTATGAGTGAGTGAGTGAGTATGAGTGGGTGAGTGATTGAGTGAGTATGAGTGAGTGAGTGAGTATGAGTGAGTGAGTGATTGAGTATGAGTGGGTGAGTGAGTGAGTGAGTATGATTGAGTGAGTGAGTGAGTGAGTGAGTATGAGTGAGTGAATGAGAGAGTGAGTGAGTGAGTGAATGAGAGAGTGAGTGAGTGAGTGAGTGAGTGAGTGAGTGAGTACGAGTGAGTGTGAGTGAGTATGAGTGAGTGAATGAGAGAGTGAGTGAGTGAGTGAATGAGAGAGTGAGTGAGTGAGTGAGTGAGTGAGTGAGTACGAGTGAGTGTGAGTGAGTATGAGTGAGTGAATGAGAGAGTGAGTGAGTGAGTGAGCGACATGCTTTTGCAGTGAAGAAACTGTGTGCTGCACTTTGCACTAATTAAGCTGCAGTAGTTTGGAAAAGAACTCTGTTCTGTTGAGCAACATTTCAGAATGATATCCCATAATGATATCCAGAGTGCAGCCAAGCAACAGAGCAGGAATCCACCTTCCACAAAGCCTTGAGTATTAGACATCTAAATATATATAATCCACAAAGCCATTAGACATCTACTCAATATATAGAATCCACAAAGCCATTAGACATCTACTCAATATATAGAATCCACAAAGCCATTAGACATCTACTCAATATATATAATCCACAAAGCCATTAGACATCTACTCAATATATATAATCCACAAAGCCTTGAGTATTAGACATCTACTCAATATATATAATCCACAAAGCCATTAGACATCTACTCAATATATATAATCCACAAAGCCATTAGACATCTACTCAATATATAGAATCCACAAAGCCATTAGACATCTACTCAATATATATAATCCACAAAGCCTTGAGTATTAGACATCTAAATATATATAATCCACAAAGCCATTAGACATCTACTCAATATATATAATCCACAAAGCCTTGAGTGTATCTAGTGTATCACACACACATATGACTCCTACTGTATCACACTCACACACACACACACACACACACACACACACACACACACACACACACACACACACACACACACACACACACACACACACACACACATATGACTCCTACTGTATCACTCTCACAGTTTGATTATTTATTTGGAATGGCTAATACTGATTATAACAACACAGCATCCAAATAGTTGCAAAGAGCCTATTCTGTTTTACAGTACAAAACAATGTTCTAGTGCATGGTGAAAACATAGCAGTACATTATCATTTTCATTTCATCATTTTTTTTTTCCCCTTAAGGATAGAGATGACACCTTCTTCTCCAAACATGCAAGCTACCTATTATTGCAGATATGGAGCAGTATTTTGCTATTTGTTTAGAGTCCTTCTTTCTCAGTCCAGATACACACACACACACACACACACACACACACACACACACACACACACACACACACACACACACCCCTGAGCTGTGAATCTCTGGGCTGGTCAAACTCTTCTGCTGTCTCTGTCCATCACACACATTCCTCCATGCCTGCCTGAGTGACTGAGTGACTCCTCCTGAGTAATTCAATTCAATTCAATACAATTCATAGTTTGTGTGGCAGTCAGGGCCAAGGGATGGAGTCAGTGTGTGAGTAGACTGTGGACTTCACAGGAAGCCAGAACCATCTCTTCTTCCTTCTTTCCTTCCTTCCTATGTAGAGACCCAGTGATTGACCCCCCATGATGACAGTCACATGGCACTACCCACCATGATGGTACACACACACACACACACACACACACACACACACACACACACACACACACACACACACATGACCGCTAGTCTATCTATCACTCAGCACTAGTACTAGTGCTAGTAGACCACACTTAAGAACTACCCTCCATGATGGTACTGGTCAATAAAACTCCCCTCCATGATGGTACTGGTCAATAAAACTCCCCTCCATGATGGTACTGGTCAATAAAACTCCCCTCCATGATGGTACTGGTCAATAAAACTCCCCTCCATGATGACACTGGTCCATGAGTCCATTGCGGTCTATCTATCTATCCCTCATCACTAGTACTAGTGCTAGTAGACCACACTTAAGACCTCTAGTGTATCTCACACACACACACACACACACACACACACACACACACACACACACACACACACACACACACACTATGACCGCTAGTCTATCTATCCCTCATCACTAGTACTAGTGCTAGTAGACCACACTTAAGTCCTCTAGTGTATCACACACACACACACACACACACACACACACACACACACACACACACACACACACACACTTAACTCCTGACTGGACTTGAGGCTTAGCTGGCCCTGACTAGATGCCTGTAAGGCGCACAGATACCATTGAGGCTGTACAAATACAATTGCATTGAGAGACATGGCACAACAGACACATATACACACACGAAAGACAAACACAAACACACACACACACACATACACCCAGACAGACAGATGCATAGATATACAGACAAACATACACACACTCACTCACATAAATATACAAACACACACACACGATATATACAGACAGACGGTGCAGTGTTGTGTGTGTATCAGTCTCACCATCCTGCCCCGTTGCTAGGAGATGTTCTGTGAGGTCACAGCCGAAGGCGTGGTCAGGCCCTCCTCTCTTCCGCGTGTTCTTCTGCTTGGACCCCTTGTTCCTCATGGTGGGGGGTGTGGGGGGATGGGGGGTGTGTGTGCGGAAACACTCGTCAAGATGGAGGGAGACGGCCTCAGTCAGCTTTGGGCCCGCATGGGGCCACACACACACACACACACACACACACACACACACACACCTCACCTGCACCAAACGCCAATACAAACACCTGCCGTTTCTAAATCTCCATGGTGACGAGATGACAAAACCGAAGCCAACTGATCAGGCCAAATAATCAATCCAACTGATCAAGCCAAATAAGGTAATCAATCCAACTGATCAGGCCAAATAATCAATCCAACTGATCAGGCCAAATAAGGTAATCAATCCAAGTGATCAATCCGGCTGATAAGTCCCACACTGCAAATCCAAATCAGAAAAATCAGTACAGTAGTCCTTGGAGCTTGGCTGGGATTAGTGTCCAATTCAGGCTTAAAGCAGCAAATAGCCGTCGTTTTATAATCATATATGTATCGTTTTATAATCGTTTTATAATCATATATATATCGTTTTATAATCATATATATCGTTTTATAATCGTTTTATAATCATATATATATCGTTTTATAATCGTTTATAAGCTCACATCTGAGCCTGTGATTAGACCAGCGCTGACCAGCAGCTTCCACTGGACCAGACCAGATCAGACGAGTCCTGAGCTTCAGTGGAATAGATCAGACCAGACCAGACCAGATGAGTTGATCCCTGAGCTTCAGTGAGATGATGAGAGTGCTGGAGACGTGTGCTGGGGGCTTCTCTCAATCTACAGAGGAACACAGAATCCTAGTCATTCACAAGAGACATGACCGACAGAAATACTAAATATTATCACACACACACATATACACACCAACACACACACACACACACACACACACACACACACACACACACACACACACACACACACAATGGGAAAACAAAAAGGTCTACACCCTTTCCACGTGCAACAAACAGAAGTTCTGGTCGTGAACAAAGTAACCCCCCCCCCCCCAACACACACACACACACACACACAAACACATATTCACTGACACACACAAACACTCTGTCATCCAGTACTTACCAAATGCTGTCGGTCTCAAAATAACTGAAAGTTTTAGTCAACAATCATCACCTTCTAACATGTACTTGTGAGTTTCACCAGAGAGAGAAGTGTTTCCTCTCTCGCTCTCTCAACCACACACACACACACACACACACACACACACACACATACATAAACACACTCTTACACTGTGAGGAGGCCAGACACACACACACACACACACACACACTTACACTGTGAGGAGGCTGGAGCAGAGATCCACTTGTTGAGTAGAAATGACAGAAATAAATAAAAGACAAATAATCTCCTAATCTCCGGCCAGTTCCGAGCCACTCCGGTGAAAATCCCAAACCAGGCCAGTCAATCCAGCCAGTCAGTCTCGGCTCGGCCGTCTCCTGTGAAAAGCTCCAGTCAGTCTCGGCTCGGCCGTCTCCCGTGAAGAGCTCCAGTCACACACAGGAAATGAGGCAGTTGAAGCTCGGCAGACGGCATGACCACACAGCGTTCCGATCGCTCCCTAGTCAGCATTCCGATCGCTCACATCCACACACTCTACTCCGCTCCGCTTTGCTGTAGAAGACTCTAGAAGGTCCCAGGAAACTGTCCTGGTGTGCCGTGAGTGTGTGTGTGTGTGTGTGTGTGTGTGAGAGAGAGAGAGAGAGAGAGAGAGCCAGCGGTGTGTCGGTGCGTGCGTGTGGGGGTCAGTGGAGGGAAGTGGAGAGGGCAGAGAGCTGAGAGCAACGCTGGGCTGGGCTGGGCTGAGTTGAGCTAACTGGGCTGGGCTGGGCTGAGTTGAGCTAACTGGGCTGGGCTGGGCTGAGTTGAGCTAACTGGGCTGGGCCGTCCTCTCCTCTCCTCCCTCCTCCCTCTCTCCTCTCCTCCCTCTCCTGCCTCCCTCCTCTCTCTCTCTCTCCCTCTCTCTCCTGCCCCTCTGCCTGCCCTTCCTCACCCACAGGAAACAGCCCAGAGCTCCACAGCAGCAGGGAGAGGAGGACACACACACACACACACACACACACACACACACACACACATACACACACACACACACGAGGAGAGGGGTGGGGGGCCCAGCAGCCTGAGAACAAGCGTTTCCTTTAGCAGCGCGCCAGAGCAAAAACAGCTCACCTCAGAATTCTAGAACCACTTTCTCAAGAAAATCCCCCTGGAAAACAGGCCAGAGTTCCTCATGGGCCACTCCTGACGTCTGGAGACTGACAGGCTGGCAACAGCAGATTACTGACAGGCTGGCAAGAGAGAAATTATAATTTCTGGGATTATAATATCAGTGTGGGCAGAAATCTGAAATCTGAGAAAATCACTGAAAGCTGTCAACGTTCACCTCCTAGTCTAACGTGTGTGTGTGTGTGTATAATGTGTGAGTGTGTGTGTGTTCTGGGAGAGGGGGAGGTCTTTCGTCTACCAGTAGTGGTGTGTGTATTTGTGAGAGGAGGGGGAGGGATCATGGTCTTTCCGTTTAACAACTAACAGACCTCTGTGTGTGTGTGAGAGAGAGAGAGATAGCGAGAGAGAAAGAGAGAGAGAGAGAGAGAGAGAGAGAGAGAGAGAGAGACTATAAGTACGTATGTGTGTACATGTGGGAGAAAAATGAGTGAGTGAGTGTGTGTGTATCTGCATCTGTGAGAGAGCTATTGTGTGTTTGTGGGAGAGAGTGAGTGTGTGTGTGTCTGAGAGAGTGAGTGTGTGTGTGTGGGAGAGGAAAGTTGACGTCACTTTTCCAAGGGCTTGAAACATTTTTCCTGCTCACAACAGAGAGGGAGCCGAAAAGACAGTGAGGAGAGAGGGAGGGAAAAGAGAGAGAGACAGAGAGGAGGGAAGAGAGAGAGAGAGAGAGAGAGAGAGAGAGAGAGAGAGAGAGGGAGGAGGGAGGCAGGGGAAAAGAGAGAGAGAGAGAGAGAGAGAGAGAGAGAGAGAGAGAGAGAGAGACGAAAAGACAGTGAGGAGAGAGGGAGGGAAAAGAGAGAGAGTAAGGGAAGAGGGAAAAGAGAGAGAGAGGGGGGAGGGAGGGAGGGGAAAAGAGAGACAGAGGGAGGGGAACAGAGAGAGGAGGGAGAGAGGGAAAAGAGAGAGAGAGAAAGAAAGAGAGAGAGGGGGGAGAGAGAGAGAGAGAGAGAGAGAGGGGGAGCTGAAAAGACAGCGAGGAGGGAGAGAGGGAGGGAAAGAGAGAGAGAGAGAGAGGGAGGGAAAAGAGAGAGAGAGAGGGAGAGAGTGCAATGGAGGAGGAGTTCTCTTCGGATTTCCAAATCCAAACAGGAAGTGGCCTTCTCTCGCTCTTGCTGACCACAGGCTTGGCATTTTCAACCCCACATGCTCACACACACACACATACACACACACACACACACACACTTGGGCAATGGAAGAGATTACTTCACCAATGAGAACATAGACTGTGACAAAAAGGGGGCCTCTATATTATTATTGGTATTATGATTCTTATGCTTATAAATTCAACAATTTTGTTTTCCCCCCGCACACCTGCATCACACTACAAACAACAAATAGGCTACTGCAGCCAATGGATGTTAATAAATGGTTCTGACTAAATGGACTTCAATCCTAATCAGGTGGCGGCAGTGACAGAGTTTGGTGCTGGAGTGCACAGTTGCATTGAAAACTGAATTTTAGAAGCGCTTTGCTCCGCTCTGTGACAGAAGCAGTGTGTGTGTGACGGAGGCAGTGTGTGTGTGAGGGAAGCGGTGTGACTGTGAGGGAAGCACTGTGTGTGTGTGTGTGTTTGAGGGAAGCGGTGTGTGTGTGTGTGTGTGAGCGAGGCACTGTGTGTGCAGAGGCTTTTAAACACAGAATTCCTTCTTCCATGAGAGCAGGACGCAGTTATTAAGGTCTTGTGAGAAGAGAAACATTCATTCATTCATTGTGCTATACATGGTAATGGAATGACAACCATCAGATGCTACAGGGCTACTGCAGCTAACAGGCTTCTCCTGTGGCTACGCTAAAGGGCTACTGCAGCTAACACTCTTCTCCTGTGGCTACGCTAAAGGGCTACTGCAGCTAACACTCTTCTCCTGTGGCTACGCTAAAGGGCTACTGCAGCTAACACTCTTCTCCTGTGGCTACGCTAAAGGGCTACTACAGCTAACAGTCTTCTCATGTGGCTATGCTAAAGAGCTACTACAGCTAACAGTCTTCTCATGTGGCTATGCTAAAGGGCTACTACAGCTAACACTCTCTCCTGTGGCTACGCTAAAGGGCTACTGCAGCTAACAGTCTTCTCGTGTGGCTATGCTAAAGGGCTACTACAGCTAACACTCTCTCCTGTGGCTACGCTAAAGGGCTACTGCAGCCAACAGGCTTCTCATGTGGCTATGCTAAAAAAGGGCTACTACAGCTAACACTCTCTTTTCCTGTGACTACTAAAATGGCTACTGCAGCTGACACTCTCTCCTGTGGCTACGCTAAAGGGCTACTACAGCTAGTACTCTCTTCTCCTGTGACTACTGTATGCTAAAGGGCTACTGCAGCTAACACTCTCTCATGTGGCTATGCTGAAGGGCTACTGCAGCTAACACTTTCTCATGTGGCTATGCTAAAGGGCTACTACAGCTAACAATCTCTCCTGTGGCTATGCTAAAGGGCTACTACAGCTAACAATCTCTCCTGTGGCTATGCTAAAGGGCTACTGCAGCTGACACTCTCTTCTCCTGTGGCTCAGCTAAAGGGCTTCAATACTCTTTGCTACAGCTAACAGTCTTCTCATGTAGCTACGCTAAAGGGCTACTGCAGCTAACAGTCTTCTTCATGTAGCTACGCTAAAGGGCTACTGCAGCTAACAGTCTTCTCCTGTGGCTACGCTAAAGGGTTACTACAGCTAACAGTCTTCTCCTGTGGCTACTCAAAAGGGCTACTGCAGCTAACAGTCTTCTCCTGTGGCTACGCTAAAGGGCTACTACAGCTAACACTCTTCTCCTGTGGCTACGCTAAAGGGCTACTACAGCTAACAGGCTTCTCCTGTGGCTATGCTAAAGGGCTTCAATACTCTTTGCTACAGCTAACAGTCTTCTCCTGTGGATACGCAAAAGGGCTACTGCAGCTAACAGTCTTCTCCTGTGGCTACGCTAAAGGGCTACTACAGTTAACACTCTTCTCCTGTGGCTACGCTAAAGGGCTACTACAGCTATCAAGCTTATCCTGAGGCATCTGATTGGCTGATGGATCTTTTTTCAACTTTTCAACACACACAACACCAAAACCAACTCCTCCTCACATATCAGGCCAAATCCACTGCAAGACGTACACATCACACATCAGGCCAAATCCACTGCACAACGTCTCCATGTAGAAATTAGAGTTTTATTTGGGTCGGTATTTACAAAAATGTACACATTCAGGAAGTCAAATAAATAATGACTGTACAAATAAAATTAAGACAGACAAAACAAATGTTTTCTTGGCTGATGAGACAAACACAGCTGAGAAAATGGAATGCAATATGAGAAACAAGATGGTGCTTCACTCACTAAGGCTGAAGGAATCAGATTTGCATTATTTCATGACATCAGTGAGCTCAGGTGAACTTCTAAGACCCCTTGCTCATGTGGACTTTTAAGACCCCTTGCTCATGTGGTCTTCTAAGGCTCCTTGCCTAAGTTCCTAGTCCAGTCTGATTGGTGGCTGATTGACAGCCTCAGCAGGAGCCTTTGGGCAGTTAGTTTGGTGAGGAGGAAACAGCAGCTCAGCAGGGTCAGCAGGGTGGCCATCAGCTCACCAGGCTCTCCACACGGGGGCGCTGTAACACCAGGCTCTCCACACCAGGGCGCTACAGAGGAGGACCTCACCAGGCTCTCCACAGGGGGCGCTGTAACTGTAAGGACCTTACCAGGCTCTCCACACCAGGGCGCTACAGAGGAGGACCACAGGGGGCGCTGTAACAGTAAGGACCTGTAACAGTAATCTCCACAGGGGGCGGTAGAGAGAGGGACGCTGTAACTGTAATCACCAGGGTCTCCACACGGGGGTGCTGTAGGGGGCGGAGCCGGCTTGGAAGAGAGTCCGTCGGGGCTGACCTCTGTCCTCAGGGCAGCGGAACTGGACAGGGGTGGTTGCCAAGGTAACAGGGGCAACAGGAGGAACAACAGAGATGGGGTGGATGGAGCAGGGCGGGGTTGCTATGACAACGCCAGGTGAGGTGGCAGGAGAGGAGGAAGAGGAGGAGGAGGAAGAGGAGGAGGGTTCCCATGAGAGAGGAGAGTGAGAGGAAGGGAAGACAAAACGACAGGAAGTGATAGAGGGATACGGAGGAGAGGAGGAGCCGGGGGGAGAGAGAGAGAAGCAGGGGGAGGAGGGAGGAGAGAGGGAGTAGGGAGGAGAGGAGGAGGGGGAGAGAGGGAGTAGGGAGGAGAGGAGGAGGGAGGAGAGAGGGAGTAGGGAGGAGAGGGGAAGGGATGGAGGGATGAAGGAGAGATCTGGGGAGGGGGGATGGGGAAGTGAGGATGATGATGGTGATGATGATGGTGATGCTGATGGCTGAAGGGACCAAGACCAAAGGCCGAGGGATAGAGGGCAGCGCTGGGGTTGCCGGGCAACGCAAAGGTGAGTTTGGCAGCGGGGCCTTTAGGCTCGGAGGTGGCCAGCGGCTGACACTGACCTATGGGCCCTCTGGTGCAGGAGTCCCCCTCACGCAGCTCCGCCGTGGGGACCAGCGGCTGACACTGACCTATGGGCCCTCTGGTGCAGGAGCTGTCCCCCTCACGCATCTCCGCCGTGGGGACCACTGCCTGGACTCCACTGGACCGGCTATGGGACTCTTCACTGGACTCCACTGAGGAACGAGAGAGAGAGAGAGAGAGGGGGGGGGAGAGAGAGAGAGAGAGAGAGAGAGAGAGAGAGAGAGAGAGAGAGAGAGAGAGAGGGAGAGAGAGAGAGAGAGAGCGAGGGGAGAGAGGGGGGAGAAAGACAGTGGCAAAAGGAAAAGAGAGGAGTAGGTGAGGGAAGGAAAGAAAGAGTGCGAGAGAGAAAGAGTGTGAGAGAAAAAGGATAGAGATGTCGGGTGAATGAGAGAGGGAAACAGAGAAATGGGCGAGGAAGAGAAGAGAATCCCATGAGGTGTGTGGAGAAGAAACAGACAGAGCAAAGAGGGGGATAGAGAAAGAGAAGAGGAGAGAGATAGGGGGAGAGAGAAAGAGAGATAGGGGGAGAGAGAAAGAGAGAGAGGGAGAGAGAGAGGGGGAGGGAGAAAGAGAGAGAGATACATGTTAGCAACTGGCCTGATGCTCATAACAGTCTGAGTGTTCCATGCTCCCACTGCACTTCAGTTCTACTAAGCCCACGGTTCTACTCAACTGTTCTACTAAGCCCACAGTTCTACTGGACAGTTCTACTAAGCCCACAGTTCTACTGGACAGTTCTACTAAGCCCACAGTTCTACTGGACAGTTCTACTAAGCCCACAGTTCTACTGGACAGTTCTACTAAGCCCACAGTTCTACTGGACAGTTCTACTAAGCCCACGGTTCTACTCAACTGTTCTACTAAGCCCACAGTTCTACTGGACAGTTCTACTAAGCCCACAGTTCTATTGAGCAGTTCTACTAAACCCACAGTTCTACTCAACTGCTCCCACGGTCCTATTGCCCCCATATCCTGCAGTGGAGGAACTCTAAACTCTAAACTCTAAACATCAGCATCAGCATCAGCCTGCAGCAGGAACTATTTACTGTCTCAGACCGTCTGTGCAGTTTGATTCCATCTCCAAATGACAAACACACATTTAAGTGCGTGTGTGTGTGTGTGTGGGGGGGGGGGGACATGAACAGCGAGGCCCAAGGGCTCCTAGGGATTTGTAAAGGTGTCTATGGAGAAGGGTGCGGTATGCACGGAGAACAGCCATGGGAGTCTCTCTCTCTGCGTGCGTGTGTGTGTGTGTGTGTGTGTGTGTGTGTGTGTGTGTGTGTGTGTGTGTGTGTGGGAGGGGGTGGGTGGCTTACATGTATGGAGAGGCAGTTCGACTCAGCTCTCTTGCGGATAAACTTTATGGGTAGTATCTATGTGTGTGTGTGTGTGTGTGTGTGATTTTATATCACATATAGGCTGTTTGACTGAGTGGGTGTGTATCTGTGCAAGTGTGTGTGTGTGTGTGTGTGTGTGTACGTGTGTGTTTGCTTGCATGTTTATTGTGTGTGTGTAACTTACCTGTGAGTGATGAGACCGTTTGACTGTCGGCTCGTTTGCGGATGAATTCAACTGTCAGCTCCAGAATCTCCGCTTTCTCCAGCTTAGGGTTCCGCAGACGCTGCACACACACACACACACACACACACACACACACACACACACACAGACAACAGCAGTGAGTGAGTGAGTGAGTGAGTGAATGAGTGAGTGAAATAATCCAAATAAAAGTGTTTGATTTGTTTATAAATGGTTTTGATGTGTAAATGTAAAGGACACGTGTATTACAGACACATGGAATGTGAGGGGGGAAAGTAGCCTAGAGCTGCATGTGGAGCTGCCTGTGTGTGTGTGTGTGTGTGTGTGGCCATGAGGCTATGAGGCCGAACACCAGAGGGAGACAAACACACACACACACGAGGGCAGAAGTGTGTGTATGTGTATGCAGTATATGTGTGTGTGTAGTGTGTGTGTGTGTGTGTGGCCTACCTATCCTGTGTGGTACTAGAAGCAGTGTGTGTGTGTGTGTGTGTGTGTGTGTGTGTGTGTGTGTGTGATGGCCTACCATATCCTGTGTGGTGTTCAATAGCATGTGTGTGTGTGTGTGTGTGTGTGTGTGTGTGATGGCTTACCATATCCTGTGTGGTGTTCAATAGCAGAGAGCGAAGCTCCTCCAGCCTTCTGTTGATTCGGTCCCGGCGCTGCTTCTCGATCACCGGCTTTAGAACCTAAAGAACATACAAGCATGAGTCACACATGTGACATCACACCATAGACTACTTAAAGCTCACGTGGTAAACGCCATAAAATATATTTTATTTGTGCTGATGGACGGAGGAGATCCAGCCAATATCTACTCCGCAGGCTTTGCCTCAGCTCGGGCCATGCCTAGCCTCGGCCTACGCTACATTAAATTAGTTAAGGATTCAGTAGGCCTATTTATTGCATAGATAAAATAGCAAATAATAATGTGTTTTAACACTTCCGCCAGAAGTTAAGTTACTAAACGACTGTTGCCGACTCTGTTGATGTTCGGGAGGATATTTCAATATGAGTGGAGATTGAAGTTCGTTTCACATCTCTGCTCTTCTGCTGCTGCCCGGCGTGGTTAGGGCTAGCCTCGGCCTACGCTACATTAAATTAACTGTCCATTTGTTAAGGATTCAGTAGGCCTATTTATTGCAGAAATAAAATAGCAAATAATAATGTGTTTTAACGGGCTTCTGTGACAGGCCGCGCATTGACCCGCAGCTTCCAGGTCATCCAAGGCTAGCCTACTCAGTGTGGACTCGGCACACAACAGTTCATATCGCAAATTTGTATTGAAGTAATGTTTTACAAACAAGCTCCTTACCCTTCTTGATTTGTGATCGGCTTTCGCATTCCCCATGATGAATCAGTTTTCCTTCCCTCGATGGCCGCTTAGTTGTCAAAGAAGCGGAAAGATGAGCGCGTAGCTTGAACTAGGCTACTGAGATGATGAGACCTCGGCGGCAGTAATAATGTTGCGGTGAGTCTTCTTGTATATCCAGTTCGAGAATAACATTCGTGGCCAAATTCACCTAAATTTATACAACTATCGCTTCATCACCTTCGGCAATGTGGGGGCGTTTCCACCGGACAGCGTATTGGCTAAGGAGGTGTCAAAACTTTTCGCTGATTGGTCAGGAGACACGAACTCGGTAAAGTGCCGTTTGTTCAGATTTCGCACCAACTAACTGGACCATCAGGGCCCTGAGCGAGCGTCCAGGGCGATAAGATAACATGGCGCTATAAACCCATTAGGCTGACCCGACTGACCCCTGAAATGAATTATTTAATGGCTTTTCTAAGAGCCTTACTCGGCCACAATGACAACATCTTTGGATATTTACTCGGCCACAATGACAACATCATATGTACTTAGCTGAACTGTTTTTTTCTTCTTCTAGGTAGTTGACTAATAACATGTTCGATGTTAAATTAATAAATAAATTATAAAATAAATTAAATCAATTATTGAATCCAAATATTGCACATAAATTCAAAAGAATTGTAGATTATTTTTGATTTAAACTCTTCCCCCCCTCTGATAACAGGGGCATAGCTACTTACACCCAAACAACTTCATTTCGTTTTAATAACAAGACAGACAGCAGCATAGGTGGCCAACCTTCCCTTTTTGAAATGCCATCAATTAGGCCTACCTACCGCCATCAATTATCATTCTCCAGACGCTTGCCTGATCTGGATCCTAGTTCTATTCATCAGTCACCTTGGACTGCAGGGGAATAGCGGCCTCTTGATTATTTACTGATAACTGCTATTGTGTGACCTTATCAGGCATTAGGCTACCACTCACTCTTCTGCTACCCGCACTCAGTCTCTAAAGATTAGTTAGTTATGTGATTATTGCTCTCACTCACTCTAAAGATTCATTTTTATCTTATTATGGGATATTTTCTCTCACTCACTCTAAAGATTTGTTTTTATCTTATTATGTGATTCTACTCAGATATCCAGCAGACCAGAATCATACATGATTAGTATCTGATTAGGGTTTTACATCTCTCTCTCTCTCTCTCTCTCTCTCTCTCTCTCTCT
>JAODXP020002657.1:27500-30648 GCA_027497455.2 Sardinella longiceps | reverse complement strand
TACGCACCTAAATTGATGCCATTACAGCCACAACCATGGTGTCCTCTACATATAATGTTTAAACCCAATATGCTCTTGTACAAATGATGTGCAAATGATCTTGCAGCAAATCTTTCTTTCTTTCTTTCTTTCTTTCTTTCTTTCTTTCTTTCTTTCTTTCTTTAAGGAAATCAGAGCTTGCCATCATGACCCCTAAAATCTGGGTTGTGACATTCCATGACACATCAAGGGCCACTGGGCCAGTTTCATGTAGACAACAAGAAGTAGGATTTTTTTTCTTTTCCCATGAACGTACAGTACAATAGGCTTAACTAGAAAATGTAATTTCAGGGAAATTACGAGTGCATGAAAATGCAATTTGCTATCTCAGTTGGTACTGCAACTGCTGAAGTGGTTGCTACACCGTTGCTAGGGTAGGTATAGTGCTTGTTAGGCTATGCATGTCGGTTGCTATGTTGGTTGCTAGGCCGTTGCTAGGGTACTTAAGGTGGTTACTAGGTTGTTGCTAGGGTAGGTGCAATGTTTGCTATAGGTTAAGCATGTCAGTTGATATATTGGTTGCTATGACACACGTAGTTCTCAGCAGCAGAAGATAAGCACAACTGGCAAAGGATACCAATGGATTAGACTTCTAACTTAAATTTACATAATCTGGAAATTTGTCTTCGACAGTGGCATAAGAAGAAGGCAAACACACAACACAGATGACTTTATAAATAGAATATATGCAGATGGGCATGAGATAAGAAACTTACAGATAAAAGAAAATTGAGTGTTTAAACGTTAGTTCTGGCCAGGCCATGGTAGTCAAGAAGCGTGCTGCTTTCCCCTCTCATCCCATTGACTAATTGATCCAGGTGTATCCGCTCAGCTGATTATCTTTCCTCCCTATAGCGATTGGCCACACACTCTTGGCGCACCCTTTAAATTCTACCCTGTTCCCTGCAAAAAATATGCTGCTTGGTTTTTGCAACCCACATCCTCCTCTGCTCCACCTTGTTGTGTATGACATGGTTCTCTTGTCATGTCATGTTATCCTTCCCTGTTCAGCCGGGGTGAGAGTTCCCTTAACTGCTGCTGTCCCCTGACTCTCTGCTTTTTCATGGTGCTCATGGAGATAGGGGGGCGCCTCTGAACAGAGCCATACCGCCAAAAGTAATTCATCATTTACAATAAAGATATTTCATTCAGATCTTCTCTTGTGTTTCTTGACTAAAACGGTTCTGACAAAACTAAGGTTAAAATGTATCTGGCCAGTTCTTTGTTAAGAATGACCGCAGCTGTTGGAAGGGAAGAGCGCTTGTAACCATTCTTCCTTGCAAATGGGACTTCAAGTCTCCTGCTTGATGGCATCAGCTGGAGGAGGGCATGCGGTGGAGGGGATGAGTAGTTTCCTCAGAAGGGCCTGGCGCTGTCTCCCTTTCTTGAGCACATAGTCCACATGGCTTTGGGAGGTTAGCTGGTTGTCTATTATTGTTCAAAGGTATTTAAATAGGGGAAACCTGCTCCAGTGAAGAGGACTGTCAAATTGGAATGTCCTTAATACAATGTGTTTATTCTACACACGCACACAAATGCACACAACCAGACAGATTGTCTGGGCATATCGGCTCAACCAAAGCACATCTGGTAAATTATCTTCTAGAATTAAAAGTGACAGGAATATTTCAAATTAACAGCAACCCATTACCTTGACCTTATAATTTTTCAACAATCTTTATGCTTTTTATCCATCATTCAACATTGAAACAGCTTTCAGCGGGTCATGCAATTCAATAGAAAG
The DNA here is from genome assembly GCA_027497455.2 of Sardinella longiceps. Classification (NCBI taxonomy): domain Eukaryota; kingdom Metazoa; phylum Chordata; class Actinopteri; order Clupeiformes; family Clupeidae; genus Sardinella; species Sardinella longiceps. Next base: position 28,865 of record JAODXP020002657.1, on the reverse strand, counting down.
TTTCATAGATCTTAGTATTGCATAGACCTAGAAAAGTAGTACATGCAGTAGGTACTCTTACTGTTCCGCACCTTGCATCATTTTACACTTGCATAACTCTTTCAAATATTCTCCTACAAATATTTTGCTTCTCCATATTCCTTTCCAACTTCAATGTTTAAAAAAAAAAAAAAATTGTGGGAAAACTGTAAATCAACCATGATGTGCATAAACATACAGTCGGCTAATTTTACATGTGGATTCATGAAGTCTGCAATATTCTAGTCTGCCCACTAGATGGCAAGCAGAAACCAGATTTTTCTCTCTTTTACTGTGTGTGTGTGTGTGTGTGTGTGTGTGTGTGTGTGTGTGTGTGTGTGTGTGTGTGTGTGTGTGAACGAGAAAGAGGGAGCGAGAGAGAGAGAGAGAGAGAGAGAGAGAGAGAGAGAGAGAGCATGTGTGTGCGTATAAGGCTTTGAGTGACAGCTGCGTCAGCGGGGGAGACGCACACCCCTCCCGGTGTCGAGGAGTGCATGGTTCAGCGCGTCTCTCTCGCGCTAGCATTCAGCAGTCTGTTCCATCGGTGTTGGATAGGGCCACCGGACAGCGGAGCGCCCGCGCTACAACACAGACACAAAAGTTGCTTGAAGGAACACTGTAGCAATGGTGAGGTGTCTGCCTTTCATCCTCTCCTCAGTCTTCTTCGGGCTTTCGACTTCTATCGCCTTTTTACGGGAGCATCGACCGAATGAAGGTAAGTTGCTGAACATTTAAGAGATCAAGCAAGTTCTGTGCTTCTCGTTACTGGATACTTTCTGGACAGATGTTCTTGTTCCGTTCCGTGACAACGAGGGATATAGTCGGACGTCAGCATACCTTCACCATCTTATGAGGTCTCCGCTTTCCTCTTCAATCCATGAATAGCTTCCCTCGCGACCCGGAATTCACTCGTGGCCTGGAAGATTGAGAGTTTAATGCACTCTTTAGCAACTGGTCTAATTTGCCAGCCATCCATATCAGTTAGGCCCACTTTTGACCTATTGCACCTCATGCTACATGCTTCGCAAGGATGTAAAAATCTTATTCTAGACATTATCTAGCTGGTGTTGCTTCTCCAGTAGCCTAACCTAAAACACGGAGTTTAAGTCCAAATTGTGTGAGAGTATCCTATGACTGGCATTTTCATTTCATGGTTTTAACGTGATGGAAATCCTAGAGTGATGATTTTTGTTTGTTTCAATATGAAAACGTTAAACTTGTAGATTAACCATCAAATAGGCCTACTTGGAGGCCTTGTCACATCACCCGCAACGATTTTTTTTTAATGTGATTTTTCTAAAATTACCCATTTAGTAGCCTTTTAACCCAGTGTTCATTAAAACATCA
>JAODXP020002657.1:20000-22500 GCA_027497455.2 Sardinella longiceps | reverse complement strand
TCATGTCTCTTGCGGCGCAATGTAAAGCCTTCTACGTTGACCTACACCCTGTCGCAGACCCTCTCCGTACCTCCCCGTGTACCTCCAAAAAATAATTTCAAGTATCCGTCTGCGTGTGACGCAAACGGAGAGGGCATTGGGCCAGGCAAGGGCTGTGATTGGTCAATCTCCCGGTTTCTTCTCACAACTCTGACAACAACACCAGGGAGAACTCGAGTGGATTCAGTTTAAAAGATCTGTGACAACAGTGCACATCACATTAACTTTCTCTCTTAATAAGCAGTCACATAATTCAAATATAGTTTTGAGTAGCTTATTGGTTTATTGTCATGTGATACCTATAATTCACATTTTAGACAAGGGATAGATTTTAGTCTGTAAACCGAGCTAGCTAGCTTGCTAACGCTATCGCTTGCTTTTTAGTTAGCTAGCAAGCTAGTTAGCAGACAGCAGGACATCCTGGCGGCAATAAAGTGCGTTTTCTTCCATTCAGTCAAATTACTTATGCCTGCAGATCACTATTACCTGCTCCTTGTGACAAGGGATATCAAAAGCTCAACACCACACACCAAATAGAATACTGTGTACAAGAAGTAGCCAGCAGACTTCTGCTTCAGTTGAATGAATAGGCGCTGCTCATGCAGTCAGTCATTCCCAACGGCAGTGTTTTTCTCTCCTGGCTGAGCTGTGGCATACAACAAGCGACGTAGAAGTGTGATTAGACATGGACAGGCAATACGCGTACGCAGAACCATACAATAAAATGAGTTCAGAATGAGAGGCCTTGTATCATGTCCTGTTGTTCAGCTGTTTGACTGCTTGACGGTAGAAGCTGTTCTCCATTCTAGAGGTGCGGGTAGTTATGATGCGTCACTTTCTGCCTGATGGAAGTGGGAAGAGTAAGTTAGATGGGTGTGTTGTGTCCTTCGCAATGCTTGTGGCTTTGCGCCTTAGACAGTGATGGTTGTAGATGTCAAAGAGAGAGGAGAGAGGCCCCAGTGATCTATTCAGCTGTCCTCACTATTGGCTGCAGTGCCTTTTGTTCTGCAGCAGAGCAGTTTCCATACCACACTGTGATAGCACTGCTGAGGAGGATGCTCTCAATGATCCCTCTGTAGAATAGAATGGGAGTGCACATGCTGTATTTTTACCCTTGATTTATTTTTCAATTGACTCTGAGCTATGTGCGCTATGTACAGACGCCTATATGATAGACATTCATAGCGCCCAATTTACAATCGTAAACCAGCCTTCCTCTACAAGAAAATGAATAGGTGACTAAATATCACTTATGATTATTTAGTTTTGACTTTTTCCATGCTATCTGTAGAGATTAGTCATCCATCCCGTCCGTTGTGTTTTTATGCTGGATGGATGCCGTGTACAGCATTATAGTACTTTATCAAAAAGAAGTACTGTTTTATACTACTGAAATAAAAGAATAACTTGATATAAAGTTTCGTTCTCTGTTTCCTGTTTTTGTTTGTTTGTTTGTTTGTTAGTTTGTAAGGTGGGATTCTACAGGGCAGACTGGTCTGAGGGGGCTTGCAGCCGATGCCCCGCCCATAGTTACGCCCCCAGAGAAGGCTCCACCTCCTGCCGCTGTGATAAAGGATTCTACCGAGCAGAGACAGACCCACCTTCATCCAGCTGCACCAGTATGTGCATGCATTTACACACACACACACACACACACACACACACACACACACACAGACACACACACACACACACACACACACACACACACACACACACACACACACACACACACACACAAGCATTCATAAAACAGACATGCACTATCCATGGACTGCACCACTATCTGCATGCATTTACACACACACACACACACACACACACACACACACACACACACAAACACACACACTCACACAAACTGAAATCTACATACAACTGAAGTGCACCAGTACGTGGCAAAGCAAACAGCATCACAATCACTAGGGCAATGGGGAATTTTATCCACTCTGATCAAACTCGGCCGCAGCCAACCTGGAACCAAGGAAACACACGCACGCATCCTGTACCACCACACACCGGTCACGTCCACAAACAGACACACACACACACACACACACACACACACACACACACACACACACACACACACACACACACACACACACACACACACACACATTATGACTTACACAGCCACACAAATACAAACAAAGTCAAACACATGTGCCAACCTTTGTTGTATATTCTGGTAAATTAGCGCTCTGTTCTTCTCTCTCACTCCTTTCATGTGTCTATCTTCTCTCTCTCTCTCTCTCTCTCTCTCTCTCTCTCTCTCTCTCTCTCTCTCTCTCTCTATCTCTTTCTCTCTCTTTCCCTTTCACACATGCAAACTTTACAGTCTTTCAGTCATCTCTCTCACACATTTTCTCTTACTTTTTCTTTCTCTCTCTGTCTCTCTCAATCCCCTTTTGCTCCCAAATCAAATCAAATATCAAATCAGAACAAATCAAATCGAAAT
>JAODXP020002657.1:7500-10000 GCA_027497455.2 Sardinella longiceps | reverse complement strand
TATATAGATATATTCTCCCTCTCTCTAAAACACACATAAGCGTATAAATACTGCATATTCTCCCTCTCTCTCTAACACACACATAACTGTACACGTAAATTCTCCTTCTCGCCCTAAGACAAACATAGTCATATCAACCCTCTCACTCTAAAACACACATGCCCGAAACAGAAGCAAGGTGAGGGAGTTCCCAGACATGGAAAATGTCTACACTCCCGTAATCCTTCTCCTCCACACACACGCACGCACACACACACACACACACACACACACACACACACACACACACACACACACACACACACACACACACACACACACAGAGAGAGAGACAAGCACAGACCCTTAAACACACTCCCACTGACAAACTCATATACTCACTCTCTCTCACACACACACTGGCCCCTCACGCACACTCTGGCTAACTCACATTAAACTCATATAGCCACACACACACACACACACACACACACACACACACACACACACACACACACACACACACTCCCCCGGCCCTGCGCCCTCTTAATGGAGAGCTCCAGATGGAACAGGTCGTTTTGGGGGTCGCTGCCTCCCCATCCGTCACTGTCAACTCTAAATGCGTTTGGGGTCAGACACTGATACCCTATCTGTGTGTGTGTCGGGTTGGGAACTTTTTCTGTGTGGGTGTGCGTGTAAGTATGTCTTCTGTGTGTGTGTGCGTGTGTGTGTGTGTGTGTGTGTGTGTGTGTGTGTGTGTGTGTGTGTGTGTGTGTGTGTGTGTGTTGGGGAGCAACCATTCACTGGGTGGATGGACATGTAAGCGTGTGTGTGTGTGCATGTGTGTGTAGGTGTAGAGATATCTAGAAATCCTGAATTTGTGTGTGTGTGTTTGTGCGCGCGTTATCTCTCGAGATAAACTTTAACTCTCTCACTCAACACAGTCTTGACAGAGATCATTTATCTGTCATGATGAGGGAACAGAGAGAAAAAGAGGATGTGAGTTTGTGAGTTTGAACACATAAACTGTTTATTCAGAATTATTATTTACTATTGTCATAACTAACACACACACACACACACACACTCACGCACACAGTGTCTCAGTCATGGGTAAGATTAACCTCAGTGTTGACTTGTCGCTTTGTGTTGTAGTCCCACTGTGTTCTTTTCAGTGTGAAATATGTCTGGGGATGATTGCACACACACAAATGCACGCACATACACACACACACACACACACACACACACACACACACACACACACACACACACACAAACACACCAAATCACATCGCAGGGTGACATTACATAGTACATACTTGGATAAGCACACATGGATAAACATGAACACACACGCAGACACAAAGTACAAGCACTTAAAGATATTTGTAAATGCATACAACCAGCAGAGACACACACACACACAGACACACACAAAGACACATATACACACACACACACAGACACACACAGACACACACACAAACACACACTTTCTCTCTTTAGTTAACTGTTTGATTAGCATGCTAATGGGGTGGGTGGGGGGCGGGGCTGGGAAAAGTCGCTGGGCGTGTCAAAGGTCACCGTCTCCCTCAGCTCTCTAGAGGAGCTGTCAATCAAATGTATGTTGGGGTCGACCAAGAGGCCACTAGGAAACAAAGATGGCCGACGTGTGTGTAAATGCATGTCTGCGTGCCTGTGTGCATGTGCATGTGTGTGTGTCGGGTCAGCCAAAAGGCCAATGGTAAACAAAGATGGCCGACAAAGTGTCTGGCTGATCCTCAGAAAATGCACTTCCTCAGCCGCCTCTCATGCAGCATACTCATTACACAGCTGCCAGTCAAGTGTGTCTGTGTGTGTGTGTGTGTGTGTGTGTGTGTGTGTGTGTGTGTCTGTGTGTGTGTGTGTGTGTGTGTGTGTGTGTGTGTGTGTGTGTGTGTGTGTGTCTGTGTCTGTGTGTCTGTGTGTGTGTATGTGTCCAGCCAGGCCACCCTACCTTTGTGTTTGCGGTTCCCACTTGGTGAAAGTGGTGGGAACGCACCTCATCAGTCATTGCCACCCCTGCCCCCCCCCCCTTCATATTTAGCCCTCTCCCTGTCTTTCTCTCTCCCTGTCCTTACTCTCCCTTTCTCTTTTTAATTGTATATTTTGAGATATCTTATATTTTAGTTTCTGTAGTATGTTTTAATTTATTTTTGCTTGTTTGAAACATGTGTTGACATTGATAGCTTTCAATGTATCAATATATTCCTAAGGTTTTAGAGTAGACCATACGTAACAAAAAATATTATTCAATTCATTCAAAATTAGTTTCTGGATAAAAATGGCTCATATACTCGTTCTCCACCATCTGATTTTCTCTTGAAAATTTTCACTGAAATTCTCACAATTATTCTATTATTCTTAAAGGGACATCAGGCAGGACTGCAGTTTTCTATCTCCGGAGCTCCACCTACAGTCGCAGGAATATTAGAAAAAATACAACACATACACACACACACACACACACACACACACA
>JAODXP020002657.1:0-5000 GCA_027497455.2 Sardinella longiceps | reverse complement strand
GCCTACAACAGTAGAGCTACAGTATGAATGAAATCACCTTTAATTCTGTCCTGAAATGTTTTTACATCCCCAGTAATGTGTGTGTCTTCTCTATCACAGGGAGGAAAGATTCCTATTCGCTGGACAGCCCCTGAGGCCATTGCCTACAGGAAATTTACCTCAGCCAGTGACGTGTGGAGCTATGGCGTGGTCATGTGGGAAGTGATGTCATATGGCGAGAGACCTTATTGGGACATGAGTAACCAAGATGTAAGTGCATTCCACGTTGCACCTGACAGGTGTTTAATTCCGCACTTTAAGTCTTTCCTCATGAGCATTCAGTTTGATCCAGCATTGATTCTGTTCATGATATTTTGAATGTTTCATAATTAACCATTGATTGTTGTTTTATGTACTGCTGATAGATATTTTAGCCACCATTAGAGAGTTATCTTTCTTAATGACTTTTGCACCTGTGACCTTTAACCTCAGGTGATCAAGGCGATCGAAGAGGGCTACCGGCTGCCGCCGCCCATGGAATGCCCGCTGGCCCTTCACCAGCTGATGCTAGAGTGCTGGTTGAGGGAGCGTGCCCAGAGGCCCAAATTCAGCCAGATCGTCCACATGCTGGACAAGCTCATACGCCACCCAGCCACACTCAAAAGAACAGGAGACACATACAGCAGGTAACACACACACACACGCACACGCGCACACACACACACACACACACACACACACACACACACACACACACACACACACACACACACACACACACACCCTGTAGTGCATAACAGGAGATAAATGGCCAACTTTTAATTGTGAAATAGCTGCCAGGATGCACAATAATCTATAGCAGAGACTTTATTATAGGAGGAAACACAGCACTCACTGTATTGCCTCACTGAAATGCATGGGAAGAATACTTTACACAAAGATGGCTGATTTCAGAAACTGGAAGTCCTGCCTCGCAGTGAAAATAGCAAATTGTGTTGTTCAAAGCGGCATGATGGACGCTTACCTTTTGTTTATTCCCTCCATCATAGCCATGTGGCGGACGCTTGCACAGACGCAGTGAGCAAATTCATGTTTAGAATAAACATGAATAAAGTCATGTCTTTTAAAAAGTCTTTTAAAGCACTATTTGGGCAATGTCCGTGACAATATTGACACCATTCAATTACGATTCAAATAAGGATTCAAACAATATGCTTTTAAAATTAATGCAACCTGCTCATCTGGAGATATGAATATCTCCCCATTCATTTAGATAGGGCCAGCACTTACTAATCCCAAATCATTCCCCGAAGGCTGGCTGTCAAGTGAAGGGACTTGCCTTAAAAAGACTTTGTCTATAGGCTATGTAACAGAGACATTTCCTATGTTCATAACATGAAGATTGGCTCTCTTACATGGACTTTTACTGTTAGGCCAGTTAACTCCACGAATACACCCATCTTCAGGTGGGTATGCTGGAAATTTTTGGTTATATTGGTTATATTTTTGCTAATTTCTTCAAGCAAAATGCTACTAGCACACTAAATCAAAATGACATTCTCTTCCTCTCCTCTGCTTTGGAGAAGAAAGGTAATACAAAGGATAGGCATAAAAAGTTTCAGGATTTTTCTCAAGGTTTTTTATTATTTTGATTCATTTTTGACAGCACTAATAGAAAGTTTGTCATATCCCACTAATCCAATCTCATCTCTAGTTCATTACATTACTGTAACAATCTGATGTGTGGTTCCAGGCCACGCCCTGCTCTGATAGGCCCCACCCCTGCACCTGGCCCCTCCCCCTCTGTGGAGGAGTGGCTACAGACCATTGGGATGGAAAAGTACCAGGACAGGTTTAGCACGGCTGGATACACAGACATAGACAGCATCTCACGCGTCAACCCTGAGTAAGTACTCACTCACACGCATACACTATGTACAGTATATGAGCATGCAAGCATATACACACACACACACACGTAGCCGGAGGCGGTCTACACCGCACACGGGTCTCGAACCCGCCACCCCGCAGTCTACAAACTCTCGGCGTGAGAGTGGGACGCTCTAACCAACTGAGCCAAAAGCCCGAGCTTCTAACTCAGCTGTTAGAAGCGCCCATGGAATTGGGTGATGAGGATTTACACATACTACCGCCAAGCTAGCCGGCCTCCGTTACACACACACACACACACACCTTTTCTCTCTAACTAACACATACACATACTCATGAATATGGGATGTAGTAATCATACACACATAAACACACACATGCTCACACTAATGTTATATTCTCGCTATTTCTCATCAGAGACCTGAAGAGAATAGGCATCTCCTCCAAGACACACCGCAAGAAGATTCTGAGAAGCGTCCAAGACACACTCTCCAAGAGTCAGCAGGGCCAGGGAAGAACTGTCTGATTGAAAAACAAAGAAACAACAAAAAAGACGAGCACAGAGAAGGAGCCGAGATTCACGTTGGACCAGTTCCTGTAAAGGAACAGACTGCAATAGGACATGCAATGTAGTTGTTGTTGTTATTGTTGGATGTAATGACTGGGATGTGCACTTTAAAACAAACAGTGGAGAGGAGGAGGAGGATGAGGAGGAGGAGGAGGAGAGATGGGAAGTGATGTGTAAACAGAGGAAGAGGAGAGGACAGGCCAAGGACAAGACTATTTCCCTCTGGACCTCCACTGGTTCTCCTGTTGTCCAGTGGCTCTCAGTGAGACTGTGAATCCGCTGGCTTTAGGACCAAGAGCAGTATGGGGACAAGAGGACCAGCTTTCCAGTTTTCCTGAAGTGTGTTTTGAATGGTCACCATGTTCTTGTGCACACTCATGCCCGTGTACCAGGATGGGGATGTGTGTGTGTGTGTGTGTGTGTGTGTGTGTGTGTGTGTGTGTGTGTATAAACTGTATGTGTGTATTTGTGTGTGTGACCAGTGGCTGACACTCAGATGCATCAGAGCCCAGTCCAATCCATCTTCCACTGACCACTGAATGAGTGTGAGAGACCACCTCACAGGACAGCCTGTCCTCATTTAGCTTGTACATATTTTAGATTTTTCTGTTGTTTTTTTTGTTTTTTTTTCTTTTGGGTTCCTTACTCTTGTTTCTTCATGGAACCCCACGTCACAAACCTGGATTGCGGTAGTCTCATTGGTTCACTACAGCACTGAACATTACGATCTGTCCAAGATTCCTCCTTTGGGCCTTGAGGTAGAGAACACTGCCTATAGACTGATATGACAAACATGGCTTGGCTGACAACGGACACATAAACATCACACGTGTGGACATGTGGCCATGTATTTAAATGTAAATCTGATTTTCTTATTGTTATTATTATTATTATTTGTACTGCATTGCATATGTTTTGTTATGGCGGTGATGTATATTATGAATGCATTCAAACTGATGTTTCTGCAAACACTGAGAGATTTCCTGCTTCTTTGCCCCCTCTCTATCCCTGGTGCATGAGATACAGTCTATCAGCCAATCACAGCGCTTCCCTGGGGCTCCGTGAAATCAGCATAGGCCAGTCATTTGAATGGAAAAAAAGAGAACTGTTAACAATTCCACACAGAGATGTACTTTGATCACTTGCCACCAAAACAGGTGTGTGTTTGCCAGGTTGTTTTTATAAAATGAGGCATTTCTCTTTCTGTGGTTTGTAATTTCTTATCATGATATTTTGTCTGGCTCTCCTGCGGTCTCTGTAAAGCACCACTAGACACATAACATGCATGTTGGTTGTCCTGGATGTTCACATGCATCTCCTGCATCCAAGCCATATCTTTAAGAACTCTCTTAGGTTCCTGAAAATTGATGATGTCACTGGAAGGATCTTTTCTTCATATGCTTGTTGTGACACTACAGTGTTGGTGTGCCATCCTTTGTAATGGGCTCAGAGGTGAAGAGCCCTAATCAGCATGTTTTACTTACTGCCACTGTACATGTGTGTTAATATCTCAGGCCAATTTTCCTATCAATCAAAAAAAGAATCAATCCATAGGCCTTTTCTTCCAGGTCATCCCTGAATGCTGTCGGTAGAGAGAAAAAAAGTGAGAGTTTAAATACTTCAAGCATAGAACGAATATTGATCTGAAAGCAAACACTAACAGAAAGGGGTATCTTTTCATTTTTTTTAACACTTTCATGTTCTCTAAGCTTGATTTTACCTAACGTTAGTTGCCGTTTCGTTGTTCGGTCCTTTTTATGTTCTTCTCTTTGAGACAACAGAGATCACAGTGGATTCCTCCTTTAAGGCACTGCTTCCTAGCAATGCATTCTGGTCTTGAATCATTTAACTAATGCAGATGTTCCAAATTCAAGTTTAGAAGGGATTGGTTATGTCATCTTAAATGAACCCAATTGCAACAGAGCACAGTAAGGGTGTGAAAAAACTGATCTGCTTAAGTCAATATTAAGCGTTCAATGCATAAGTTACTTTATATTGCTACAATTCAAATTAGGCCTAGTAAATATTCACCTTTTTTTGCAGTACACATGATGGGAGGGACTGATGTGTGGAATTAGTACTCTCAAGAAGCATGGCATTTACTCAAATAAGAATTTTTAATGTTGAGTTGGACTCAGTGAAACTGTTTGTGATATGAGGCTTGTTTTGGAATTCTTTTTCATACTTCCTCAGCCGTATTCTCTCTCACACACAAACACATGCACATACTGTACACACAAAAGGACTCACCCATACACTAACACAGACACACCACCCCACGTCTGTTGTTTCACATAATACTCTGATGAGTGCAAAAGATGTGAAATTAAATGCCCTACTTCCAAGACTTTTCTGCTAATGTTCTGTTCAAACACGTGTAACAACTTAAGGCATCAGTGTGTGTCTATTACAGTGTCTATCAGTGTTTATCGTCTTTTTACTGTTATTTTAACGACATAACTTATGACATTATTTATGACCTTTTCTATCTGCTTTGTAAAATAAAATTAATTGACTAGATTGGTTGCTTAATGCAGAAGTTTCCTGATGTCAACAAAAGAAT
>JAODXP020002655.1:22500-25000 GCA_027497455.2 Sardinella longiceps | reverse complement strand
TGCACTCCAGTGTCTCTGAGCTCATTCACATGCATACTGCATTCAAATCCCTCAGCTAAGGACACACACACACAGGCACACACACACACACACACACACACACACACACAGTCACACACACACACACACACATACAGGCACACACAACATACAAAGCTACTCACACAGGTGCTTTTTCATGGACACACACACTCACATATTCAGGGGTATAACACACACACACACACACACACACACACACACACACACACACACACACACACACACACACACACACACGTTTAGGGGTATGAAAAAGCCTATATTATAAAAGCCCATATTTAAAACAGACACAAATACATATACTCTCTCTCTCTTACTCACACACACACACACACACACACACACACACACACTGGACTAACCTCTGTTCTAGCTCAATCAATGTCAGTGCTCTGATTGCTCTGTGCTGCATAAATGATGAAATAAAAAGATCTGCTTCATGAATTAAAAACTGTGTTTTGCTGGATTATGGTTCCTTTCCTCATTGCTAACTAAGGCCTGCTATCAATCTCAAGTGTGTGTGTGTGTGTGTGCTTACTAAGGCCTGCTATCAATCTCAAGTGTGTGTGTGTGTGTGTGTGTGTGTGTGTGTGTGTGTGTGTGTGTGTGCTAACTAAGGCCTGCTATCAATCTCAAGTGTGTGTGTGTGTGTGTGTGTGTGTGTGTGTGTGTGTGTGTGTGTGTGTGTGTGTGCCTGCTATAAACTCAGCGATTATTCAAGGAGAAGTTTGGTGTGTGATAAGAACCCAACATCTGCAACATTATAAAAAATTTGGAACCTTGCCGGGGAGCAGAATTTTGACATATTAGTGCAAGTGGCACTTGCTAGTTATAGCCTCCGGGGGCCTGATGTAACCGATGTTGCCAGTCGCTTTGGCTGAAAGAGTCACAAATGTAAAAATAAAATATATGAAGAGTTCAGATGCGAAACCCCTAAACACCATTTTTGTGAAAACTGAGTTAATGATATTGTTCTATAAATCTGGAATATGTAAATGAAATGTTTTTGTGAAAAAAATAAAATAAAACCTGCTCCCCGCCGTGTCTAAAATATCTGTTTAAAATCAAAACACTGTAAACCCTGATAAAAAATGGCCTTTTTCTCAAAAAGTGGTCAAGTGGAGTTAGGGGTTTTGCATCTGAACTCTTTATATATATATATGTTGTTAATGTTGTTTTTTTTTGCTACATTATCTTCCTCCTTCTACACAAATGAAAAACTCTGTGTGCTTTCTTGCATGTGTGTAATGTAATGTGTAATATCATGATTGCATGATTGAGTTATTCCTAATGTCTGCATTTTCTGCTCTATCGCTTTTTGCTAATGCATCTCTCTCTCTCTCTCTCTCTCTCTCTCTCTCTCTCTCTCTCTCTCTCTCTCTCTCTCCCTCTCTCTCTCTCCCTCTCTCCCTCCCTCCCTCCACAGAAGAAGCCAGTCCTGGCCCTCCAGTAGCACCTCCAGGAGCCCCAGGGGGGGAGTCCCCGAGGGAAGGCCCAAGAGGAGCATCCCCAGTGGGGCAGGGGCTGCTGGAGTCGGTGCTGGCCCATGGAGACCAGCTTCTGACTCAGGGGGGGAAGGTGCTGCCCAGTGCCCTGCCTCAGGACCTGCTGCCCAGACTGGGCAAGGAGCTGGGGGTCAGCGGTGGGGTCACGGGGGTCGCGGAGGTCGCGGGGGTCGAGGGTGTCCTCTCACCTGAGCAGGAGGACCTGTTGAAGAGGATGATACCTGCGGCAGGTAGAGGGGGTGGGGCCGGAGGGCTGAAGGTGTATGAAACTCCGCCCCCCAGCAGGCAGGACAAGAATGACGTCGCTCACACACCTGAGGGACAGGTAGAGGCCTCTGAGGTCATGAGTGAGGGGGAGGAGTCAGAAGAAGAGGAGGAAGTGCAGGAAGAGACTACAAGTCCCAGCAGCCCCTTCAGCCCAACACCCACAGCTGTGCTGATAGACACAGAGACAGACATGGGCACAGTGATGCCAGGTACACACACACACACACACACACACACACATTTATAAACACAAACACACACACACACACACACACACACACATACTCAGCCCAACACCCACAGCTGTGCTGATAGACACGGAGACAGACATGGGCACACTGATGCCAGGTACACACACACACACACACACACACACACACACATACAAACACACACACACACACACACACATACTCACCCCAACACCCACAGCTGTGCTGCTAGACACCGAGCCAGACATGGGCACAATACACACACACACACACACACACACTCGTGCACACATGCATAAAGATACAGACATATACGTACACTCACACAGACACACACACACACACACACACACGTGCACACATGCATAAAGACACAGACATACACGTACTCTCACACAGACACACACACACACGTGCACGCATGCATAAAGACACAGACATACACACACACACACACACACACACACACACTCG
>JAODXP020002653.1:0-30358 GCA_027497455.2 Sardinella longiceps | reverse complement strand
AATCCAATTTCATAAAAAGGCGAATTATGCCCTTAAAAAGGGTGAGATTGACCTTTTCTCTCATGCCTACTCGTGTCCAAGAACAGCATGCATCCCTTTCAAATAAGCTCCAATTGTCTAAATCTGTCAGATTACAAGAGAGGCTCTGCCTAGTTCAAACAATTATAACTAATTGTGGTGAAGCCGCCTTTAGTTCATACCCGGTCATGCAGCTCTGGAATAGCTAGCTCCCTTAGCACACATAGACTGCCCTCTCAACAGACAGTGTTTGAAAACTAGGTCAAATTGTCTCTTTTGCTTTCCCTTTGGCGTTCTTGTTTGTGTTCATTTTGCTCTCTGTGTTCAAATGTGTGATTTTAAATTTGACCACTTTTACTCTTTTCAAGTATTTTCTTATTTGTGCCAAGTGTTTCTGTACAGCACCTTGAACTGCTCTGATACAAAATGTGCTATAAATTGCTTTACTTTGACTTGTTATCTTACATTCACCACAAATGAAACAAATTTCAGAAAGCAGATCTTTTTCTGTGATTAGCAGCATGCACCAGCATCAGTTCATGGACAACAATCAGAATAGTGTTACAAAATTAAGCTGCCATTAACGTACATTACATGTAAGCGTACTGAGTTCTTAACCTCAATGATGTTAAAGACACTTCTAGGCAGAGGGTGAGAGCCAAAGCCATTTACTGTTAAAGAAGGTGTGTGAAAGAGAGAGAGAGAGAGAGAGAGAGAGAGAGAGAGAGGAGACTGTGACCAAAGATCACTGACACTCCGAGCCCACCAATTCTTGGAGTAAGCATCATTGATTTCATTTTGATATCTTGTGACTTTGAGCTGCATCTTCTTAATACATTTTAATGTGTGTGTGTGTGTTGCAGTTAGAAAAGGTAACATATTGCAAAGGTTATGAGGCTGATATAGCGTTAAATGAGAAGGTCACAGCCATGGTGTTGAGCTGTGAGTGAATCTGCCTGGTCTCAAAAACAACTCAGTTGACTCCTAGCCTGACCCAATGAGGAAGGATGTTGGCTTTGATCAGTCAACAGGGTGGATGAGAACATGCATCCGGAAAAATCTTGGTTTAATTAAGTTCCTCATTTAGCTCCCCCAATATGTCATTGGTGAACTGTCCAGGCAAATTGGCAAGCAGAGTGCTTTGAATTGATGATGCACACATGTGGATTCTTCACATGTCCAGCCACAGGAAAACAGAGCTAACTCTAATAGCAATAACTCACTATTTCTGGATTTTACTTCAACAAGGGCCAGTATAAACCAATCAAGACCAGTATAAACCAATCAAGACCAGTTTAGGCATAACTGAATACAACACAAAGTTTGAAAACAGTATAACAGTCATAGTCATAACATCAGTATAATCACTTCAAACATTTGACATATCAAAGGCTAATGAGTAAAACAGGTCACCATTATCACCATTTATGTGAATAAGGTCATATTGCTACAGGTTAGCCAAGGGTGATGCTCACTTTAACATCATGATGCTGAACGGAGGCAAGGCAATATCATACAACAAGCATGTAGATCAGTAGCCTGGGCGAAAGCGACTGTTGACTATGTCATACAGTCTGGCCCAACGCAATTGAAATAGGTTTCCGCTTGGATATGACGTATTCCCTCGCCTGGCTCTCACGCCTACAACTTTCGCTTTCAGCATTATCAGTATTATCGCAAGTTCTGACCTATTTTGACATCGTAGTGGCAATAAATCCTCAAGAACATGGATGCTAATGTCATGTATCAATTTTGTGAATGTAATTCGAAAGCAGGGGAGAGAATAACAAACGCGTCCCTATCCTGTAGGACCGCAGAGTAACCGAGAGAAAGGGGGGTTTATTCCAGACTACGTGCGGAGATAAAATCCTTAGCGGAGGTACGTAGGATGGCATCGCCAGGCTAGTAGATCAGTGTAACAGTACAGGATTCGTGTAAGTAACGAGGCATTGGTATTTTTTGCCCTCAACAGTGCCTTCCAGCAGCATTGCCCTCAAGGCAGTAGTCCTCCGAATTTAGGGTTAGTATGAGGGTTGAGGGGGTTAGGTTTAGGCCTTTCAGGTTGTGCTGCCTGGAAGGTGCCGTTGGAGGCATAAAAACACCATTGAGATCATGGGAAAGTTGAGGGCATAAAAACAGCATTGAGCGCATGTGAAGACCTCAAATATTATTTTAAAATACCAACTGACCATCACTTCTGCTCTAGTCAGGATCTCGCATGTTGTATTAGAGCGACTCTTTATTTCTCTTGTCGGCAAGGGGCTTACATTTCCAGGACTAGTGTGCTGCACGCTGGGATAGCTGACTGAGCAATATTGGGTTGACAACATTATTCAGCAGATCATAACCAGGGGCAACAGAGGCATAGAAAAACTCCCTTACTTAAGAGGAAACCTTGGGCAGACGCATGGCTCAGAGGGACATGGGGAGATTGGATAGTGTGCTGTGTGTGGGAAAAGGGTGTGGTGATGATGTTCTGTTGTATGTGTGGAGAGGGTATGGTGATGGGATGAATGCTTATATTTTCCGACATCGAATAAGAAAAACAACCCATGTGGCTGCTCTATCTGTCTGTAATCTATAATCCCTATTCATGACATTTCGGAATTTAATACATTTTAAGTAGTAATAACTGTATTTCAGTTAACATCTGGGGTAACATCTTTCACATTTCGTAAAATATCTGTGTTCCCCAGAGATGAGAAAGTTTGCCTAGACACTTGAAAAGGCATTATTTAGCTTTCATTAGCCAATGCCAAATCCTGTAGGTGTCCTGGTTGAAATCCCCTTGCTGATATGTGTTCAAGGTGATTCATGATGTGGTTGAAATCACTGGGGTGGGCAGCTGCATCGTTAGCTAACAAACAATAGTGCTCTGTTTTCCTTTCTTCCTTTTCCTATTCCTTGAAGAGATGAGGGAGCAGCGGTTACATACCATACGATTGTGGTGCGAATTTGCGTAAGAGTAACTATTCCATCACTACAAGTAAAAGCAGGTCAGGCACAGCTTGCACTTTTGACCAGAGGACACCTAACCCACTGTGATGGATTCATAAAAAACATCCAAAACGCAGCAGTTTGTATTAAGCTTGTATGTCATTTTTTTAAAAAAAAAATATGCCTGTATTTATTTTTCTCTCATCAGAAAATAAATATGTTGCTTGTGTAGCCAACAGTCAGTTTGAATCCTCACTCCCATCCAGGTCATGGGCATGGCACCAATGTAGCCAATGTCGTTTCAACTCCTACTGGTCTCAAAACTGCCATGGTATGGGAGTCAAATACACTAAGCACTGAGCTAAAAGCCCAGGCTTAGAGGTTCCAAGGTGTGGTTACCACACAGGCATGGACTGGCCATAGGGCATACAGGGCAATGCCCGGTGGGCCGATGGTCATTTTTGGGCCGGGGCTGTCATTTACTGATAATTTTCATAAAGGATATTGGGCAACTTTAATTCAATCTCTCATATTCATGCAATATGTCCAACTTACAGTGTTTTTTTAGCTAGACACAACATTACTATTATTGAATAAAATCATGGTGGGCCGCCATGGCCAAAAATGCCCGGGCCATTTTTTGGTCCCAGTCCGGCCCTGTTACCACATACTGTTAGAGCTGGAAATATTTGCCCGAACCCGACGGGGGGGAATAATTTCAATATTCCAAGCGGGCCCGGCTCGGGCTCGGGCTGAAAGCCGATGCGCGGCAAATATGTGATCACATGATACGCCTAACGTTCGATCTACAGGCATGCGTTAGTAGATGCAAAATGGATGTAGAAGAAGTTAAACGGAGATTAGCCCTTGGCGAATTCATGTTGGTCGAGCCAGTAAATGCGAGGCTGGAGGTGTGGAAACATTTTGAGCACGTTCACAATGAGAAAAACGAGGCAGTGGGGTATGTCAAATGCAAGAAGTGCGACGTGATGTTAAAGTAGGCTATGACAGCAAGACAACTGGTTATTTTTCTTTTAACTTTGGGCAGATCATTTATTTTAGCCTTGAAGTTCTTGAACTTCAGACATCTGTAGGCTAACTAATCTGAATAAAAAACGTAGAAATGTTCAGCAAAAATGACTCATTGTTGACTGCTTTGATATGCGCACAATTGAAAAATGTCGGGTTGCAAACGGGTTCGGGCTCTATGAAGCTGTCAATCATATGGGCCGGGGCGGGCTCGGGTGGAGTTCTCTCGGGCTGGGGCCGGTTCGGGTCTTAGTTTTAAGGCCCGTTTCAAGTTACCTCACTCACGTCAGATCATGCGCTACGTAACTTTCGTAAGGCACTTCCGCGCAACGATCTGATGTTGAAGCCCATCAGAGAGATTTCAAGCCATTATTCTCTAACCGGACCAATCAGGGCCGCTGGCTGCTGTAGAGGGTGTGACGTAGCGAAGAAGCAACTGTTTTGAATCCAACCAATCCAACAAACGTAACGAGCGTCTTCGGTTGGTTTCGATGTGGTTGGCTGCAGTGTACGTCAATTAAATTGATGGACAAGCCGTTTGCCCAGTTAGATTCAAGGATTTCTGGCTCCTGAAATAATTCGTCTATCGCTGAATATCAGATGAACGCGCGTAGCGCTACATCTGACGTGAGTGAGGTAACGTTTCAAGCTCTACATACTGTACATCCTCCAGCCAGCCCATACACATTGACATCTGTTACACAAGAATTCAATAATGTTACCCTTGTTGAAGTTTTGATATATTGAGGGCTGAGAACCTCAAGGGCCTAAATGACATTTTGGTCAAATTTATATCTAAATTATATGCCTCTCTGAAGAAATCTGTTTGACTACAGTCGTCTTGGGTAAATAGGCTACTATCCACTTCTTGCCTTTTCCCCACTGGCCAAATGAATGACAGGTTTGGAGAGCAGAGAATACTTGGAGTGCTGACAGATAGACACTCCCTTGCTGCCAGTTGGTCTTCCTGTTGAAAATGAAAACAACTAAGTGGGATCTATCTTATATTTATTTGATTTATCCTATATTTATTTTGTGCAAATACAGTCCACTACTGATCATATCAAATGACCGATTTGAAATTTGAAAAGCAGTAAGTTTACTTGGAGTGCTGACAGATTTGCTCTGGCATGCAGTAGTGGTTCTTGAAACGTTGGAATGAAAACCCAGTTTAATGGGGGGGAAAAAGACTGATCCTATCATTTATCTCCTCTTGACTGCTGGAGTTTGGCAAAGTTTTAGTGTATGGGCTAATGGGAGGATAGCTCTAGCTGCTAGCATATTCTCCCACAGGTCCAAACAACACACAAATTCTAAAATAATCATACACTATAAAAAGTAAAACTTTGTACTTGTTCAACCAATGTATATTTTTTCATTTCATAAACCTACAACTATTAGATTGTTCAGTGAAACTACATTTCTTAATTTTATGAGTCACTCAATCTATTTTCTTAGACTGATATAATATAAAATTGTAACTCAACAATGAAACTGAAATTTTACATTGGCTGAAAGGACTTTTTCACGACTATGCCGGATTTGCGCATGTGCACAGAACCTTCGAGAAGAACGTTAACGTCTTGCCTGGTGTGTCAGCTTCTGATTGTGGTCCACTGAACAAAACTCGTCAATCAGGTAAGGAAGGAATGAAAAAAAGCATATGTTGCACAATCACGCTTTTTGTATTGGTATGTAGTGTAATTTTAATAAGGTGACCGGTTGAGACTCTTTTTGCTACCGTTTCCTAAAAGCTGACGGCAGTGACAGCTAACATGTGCAAGGCTAACACAACTTAGCTATCGATAACTAGCTTACAGGGGAGTCAACCTGTAAATCATCATAAATATAATAATATTTAACCTGTAAATTATCTTAAATATAATAATAATAATTTATTATGCTTAAATATCTATCTCTATAACATTACTGAAATGTGTCAACTCACAACACTTCGATACCATATCATTTTAATTAACAAACACTCATATGCTAGTCAGCTAGCGTTAATTTTGACATTTGGCCATGTTAATGATAGCATGCCATCATTATGGCCATTTTACAGCAAGGAAAACCACTCAAATTACTCGACGGTGCCTCATGCCCAAATGTGAGGGATAATTTAGTTGAAATCTCAAATTTATGTTGATACTGTCTACGAAATTAATTATGCTGTTCAGGATATTATTGTGAAACTTTCTAATGCACAAAGAATAGGCGTGGCTACTTTATCCTGTAAAAGTTTGAATGTAATGCTTCTAATACTTCGGTTAAATTTACTGGTGGATGTAATGTATTTCATGAATGTAATATTGTATAAAATTAATATAAATATTATATTAAATAAAACCGATGCTATTCTCATGAATTTGTTTTATTTGATAGTTTAAATCCATGGAAGATACCAGATCTCTTGTGCTTACACCGACGTAGGCAGCCACTAGGTGGCATCATTGCACCATTTTGTATTAGTAGAAACGTGATTTTGCTGTAGGCAATCTAGGCAATTTATGAAGGAGGAAATGTTTAGGAAATTTAGAAATTTTGGAAACGTGAAAAAACTAAATCTGATGATGATACTGTACATTCAATCTGTAAACTCATTGTGTGTTCTACTACTTTCATTTTTTAGATCAACGCAGAGTTCATCAGAGTCGACATTCCTGCACCAGCTAGACAGGCATTCAGCAACACTTGCTCTTGCGGCATTTTGCGGACCTTAGTTGAGGTATGTACAACCGAACATGTCTTTTTCTCACATTAACATCAGTGAGTAGAAATGCATGACACTATTGTAGTCACACAATAGGAATCTAAGATCAATCTAATATCCTCCAACAAGGACCACCCGAGACTAAAAGGACAAAGCAAATCTCCTTAGCCTTAGGACGTTGGGCAGATAGATCCATGGCTCAATGGGCTAGCCCTATTGCCAGGAGCTATGGTGAAGGAGATGCCCAGGGAAATGGGGAGAGGTGATGATGTGCTATTGCATGTGAGGAGTGGGTATGGTAATCAGACCCTCCAGGATTTCGCAATGTTGCGATTTGCAACTTCAATGCAACTTCAACCAATCCCCGCCACTTCATCGCGGCCATGCAATTTTGAGGAATCACCGCACCTTTCCCGCAACTTCCTGGAAGGTTTCTCGAAATATCACTCGCGAGTGAAATATCAACAGGAGCTTTTCCTGCTCCTTGTTTTGCGGTGCAAATATTACTGTGCAAAACAGCTGCTAATCACAATATTCTTGATCATTTAGGCTATTGCCATTTACGTTACGTTATGTTATGAGGGAAGTGTTACCTTATATTATGCATTGGACTGAATGAGCTCTCTTCCGTTGCGCGCGTCTCTCTCCCTCTCCCTCCATGTGTGCACGCGTGTGGATTCCAAAACACAAGTTATCCAGATAAATGACGAATTCAAGCGGAGTTGCAAGTTATTGCTAATGTATGCTACACTAGAACTATCTCCACGAAGAATTCAACAAAATTGACCGAGCCCCCTTGTCATAGGACATTAAATGCACATTAAGTTGGTGAACAATCACATTTTTCAGTTTGTGTAAGCTAGCCTGCATCTTTTCCATGTTTTAAGATATCAAATCCTGTTTTGGCTTGTATGAAGTATAAAGCTTATTAGATGGCTTTTATATTTTTTGCATTAAAATTAAGCAGATTTTTTTTCTTTCAGCCAAGTAATTGCCACACAAACGTTATTTATTGTATAACAAACAGTACAGCTCATGGCTTGCTGTGGAACTACTTCATTTGTAGCTTCTCAATATATAAAGAGTGCTAGCTCCCTGACAATGGCTTCACATTAGGTATACCACAGTTTTACTAATGCTTAAATACAGTCTACTCAGTGCAATCAATCAAGCCCAATATGATTAAGGTTATGGTGATGAATATGATGAAGCGGAAGATGATAACATGCAACAACCACTCCCTCCTTCTTTGCTTTAAAGCAGCACTTTCCATTATATAAGATGTATTTTAAATATAATATTTTGTTCTGGTTTACACATGAACTTGGATGGAATGTAGTCATATAAAGGGTTGATAACTAAAAACCATAATTGCCATCAGCCGTCCATGATGTGCATTCTGCAGTTCTAGATGGTAAACAACCTCAAGATAAAAGAAAACCTATAGTTGCAATATGGCATTGTTCACTGCATAGCTATAACCACCTACCATCATCAAACACATCAAAATAGTGCTGCTTAAAAATTAAAAAAAAAAATCGCAACTTTCTGCAACTTTTCCTGGCCCCCGCAATTTTCTCGCAATAAAATGCCTAAAATCAGCGCAACTTCTGCCACAACTTTTCAGAAAACCTGCCGCGAAATCAAGCATTTTTGACCGCAACAATCACAGAAAAGGCCCGCGAAATCCTGGGGGGACTGGGTAATGGGTTGGGTAAGAATAAAAGCATGTAATTATAATGACTACATTTTGTACAGGTTGTGGACATCAATACAAGGCGAGAATGTGTTTTCAGATGTTTGGTCATCTACTTTGGTGAACAGATTCGCCATCTCAAGGACATTCAGGTAAATGCACTGCTTCCCATCAATGCATACACATACTTGCATATATATAGCCTAGTACATAATTTCATAATTTCAGTCATTCAAAGTAATTAATTCTGTTAATTGTGACATATAGGTAATGGAAAACCCTAAATTGAGTTCAAGAAGTATCTTACATATAATATAACATTACAAGTATTTTACAATTAATATAACATTAATATTAGTGTTAAAATTAAAATGACTAAAGTCAACTCTCTGTATTGTCTCTCCAGGATATGCCAGATGATGGACAGGCACAGTGATAGACCCGTCTTCATCAGCGAGACCAGCACAAGAGTTCTTATAGAGGACACAGAGGTTCTCAGGAACATGCCTTCCACTGCAACTGGTGCTGTTCTCAACCTTGAATATCCAAAAGAACTGATATTCACTCTGGACCTTTTGAAGTCCTCATGGAACTTGACACAAGAAAAATTACTCCTAAAGTGCATCGGCTCTGCACTCTGCTGCACTGTCAGTGGCTGACTTACAGACTCGTTCATTGCTTTGCACACACACACACACAAACTCATGTTTGATGGCCAGTCCCATTTCATGTAATGTGAAACATTCTTTCATGCAGGTCTCCACTATATCTGTAATGTAATAATTCAGTTTGTTGTTCATTGGAAATGAGTAGATTGACTTTAGAGGTGGCATACCTCTTTACAGAATTGTATTTGAAATGTATTAGAAAGTACAGGTCAATGTCATGTATTTTAAAGTACAGGGCAATCCTAACTGCCTTTCAATTGTATGAAATAAATATTTTAAATACATTTTGGTGTGATGGTTATTTTAATATTAAGATAATTAAAATTATTAGATTGTCACTTGCAAAGATTCAATATTTCAGTTTGAATAAAACTGTTAATTTAGATTGAGCTAGTTGAAAAGTGATTTTTCAATTTAAGCCAATGTAAAATTATTAGATTGTCAATTGCAAGCCTTTACTATCACTTGCAAAGATTCAATATTTCAGTTTGAATAAAACTGTTAGGCTAATTTAGATTGAGCCAGTTGAAAAGTAATTTTTCAATTTAAGCCAATGTAAAATTTTGAATTACACCAAACCCACAAAAGAGTTTGTGTGAAATGCTAAAAATCAGTTTGGACTAAATGATGTTTTTTAGATTAGGTCAATGTAAAATCTTTATTGTGAATTGCTGCCCTATTATTTTACATTGATCCAATGAATCACTTTTTACAGTGTACGATGATTCAAACAATCAATGACAATAGGGTCATTTAGTGGCTCTGGATGTTTCTCTCTCTCCCTCTCTCTCACACACACACACACACACACACACACACACACACACACACAATCAACAAGATGGGGCACACAACCCATTCATGCACAGAGACTCACAGTTCACGAGTTTGTGCCTTGATCACTGAAGCCACTCACTCACACTAAAAAGCATTCAGTTCACCATGACGAGATGTAATATAATTGGACCACCCAATCTAGAAGGTTGTTTTTAGCAAGCTGCTAAGAATGGACATCCACATATTCACAGGAGGAGAGGCTGTACATTCTCTGTTGTGCTGCCAAATATGTAACAAATTTGATGGAGGAGATGGATGGGTTTCCATGGACCTCAAATGACCTTTGGCTTTATGCTTGCATTGGGATATCTGCAAACAACAAGACTACCATTTGTCTTGACTAAGTCTGTCTGTCTTCATGGGAATGAAATGATATCTAAAATTCCATGGTTTCTCATTGAATTATCATAGGATATAGGCCTTTCTAAAACTGATAGTTCCGGTCCTTGATTGTGATTGGTTGAAAATGCGTTCGATGCCATTGTAAATTCAGCATTTAGCAATGCTCCACCGCATTTCATTCTAAACTGTTGCGCCATAAGAGAGTGAAGGGAGCAGCACTTGGGCGTTACTTGGCAACCATTCAGTAAGAGGAAATATATTTCTTGGCGGATGAATTGGTATCAATGAATAACTCGCCTTATTTCTCGTGGTTGTGTTTTCTGTTAATGGAACCATTCCCGGTTAACGTGGTAACAGTTTTAGAAAAGCAATAAACCCCTCGAGTCTGGTGTTAATGGTTTTTGACCTCATTCCGCCTTCACATTTTTGGACTATGTGCATTGTGCATGGAACGATTTCTATTTAGTTTATGTAGTGTCCAAGGGTGTTTCAACAGCAACTACATGGTTGTATCCATATCTATTAACAATCAACATAAAATCCTTCTCAGGTGTCCAGACCACCCATTACTGTAACGAGGAAGTGTTCTGTTTCTCAATGCCTTCACCAAACAAACAGAAACAGCATGTTTATACTAATGCCCTTTCAGAGCAGAGTACAACAGATGTTAGTCACAAATCATCATCACATCTCACGGACCACAAATGCGCAATTTCAATCTGGCCTAACAACAGTGCATGCAAAAAATGCTTGGAGCAATAGAACGTCTTACTATTTCAAGCAGAACACACGTGCAGTGTGTGCATGGAATAACCTGTTAACATGCATTCTAGACGAAAACAGACCAAAACCGTGCCCGGACCAATCATGAACTGCTTACACACAGTTATGGCTTGTATGATTCAAATTTTCTCTATGGCTGTGATGCCCAATGTACTCTGAAGTTGGAGGAAAAGTTGCACATTTGGTGTTGTGAGTCTTGCCCCCTTACTGATTGCATGTACGGTATGTGTGTGTGCTGGTGCAGATGTTGAGTTACTGTATTCCGTGCTAGCCTGCCCTCCTCACTGTTTTACTGTTCTAGTTAACTGGAATGCAACAACAGTGTGCAATGCAGCCCTCTATTCATTTATAAATATAAAAAACCTCATTTGTTACCTTCGCCAAGGAGGTTATGTTTTTGGTCACGTTGGTTTGTCTGTCTGTTTGTTTGTTGGTTTGTTTGTCTGTTTGTCAGCAGGATAACTCTAAAAGTACTGCACTGATTTGGATGAAATTTTAGGACAATGTTTATATTGGGACAAGCAAGAGCTGATTCAATTTTGGTGGCGATTGGTGATCTAGAACATGATCTGGAATGTATATTGTGTCTGTGACCACATTGCCTCTGAGCGCTTTTCTAGTTATTATTATAAGTCTTTTTCAGGTTTCCACAGCCAGATTTCTCCCCTTGGCTCTTTTTAAAACGATCTACTCTTGTCTTATACAATTCATGATTGACAAATGTCCAGTTGATTTACTAGAAGCACTAAAGATTCCATTAGGAGCAGGAGGATGGCTTAGTTACTGCAGCTGACAGTATTGGGCACTTGGCTTTGATTGGTTGTAAACCTAGCTCTTCCATGGAAAAGTCTTTGGCTTCCTGTCAGTGGACAAACCACTCCTGTGGGGACGTCCATGAACAAGATGACCACAGTGTTGTATCACTGATTAAAAAAAAATACATATATTTACATAATTAGATATTCTGCTTGTTTTATCTATGTAAAGCATTTTGAATTCTTAAAGAATTCCCCTTTGTTTCATAATTGGCTTTAAAGTGTTTGGTGAGCATATAGTTAAGTGTGGGACATACCATGAACTCTGAATAAAATAAAAAAAAGAAACGGCTTGGGAAGAACCTCCTCCTTCTGTTTAAACTGACTGCAAGAAAAGTAGTAGCAGCCTGGTTCACAGACTCTTCTACCACTGCCCAAACATAACTTGCGATCACCGTCCTGCATTGCAATGAATGTTTCAATGAACACTTTCTGCCTTTTGATTCTTTTGGTTATCACCATCCCCAGAGAAAATGGTAAGGAATTGCTCTTTGTACAGTATAACTAACATCTACTGTTTTTTTTCAGTGATTCACTGCAAATATGGGAATTTGTGTTTGTTTGATGTGACTCTCTCTCTCGTAAAACTCACACATCTGTGTGGTTTTGCACAAAAGAGAGAAATAGTCTGATTTCTCTTTTGGATAAATAGTCTCATAGTCTTTCTGGTCCTTTCTCTTTCTTTTAATGTTGTTTGATGTGACTCTCTTAACCTGCAACATATGTGTGGTTTTGTGCAGAAGTCAGTTCCTTTCGTTTTTTTCAAATGTTCCTGCTGAAATTGTGTAATCACAGTAAATAGGACAACAATAATTCATGGACCTTCAATGTAAACCATGTTGTTCATGACATCTGTGGTGATATTTAACTCAACTTGTTGCTGATTCTTATTACATTCCTGCTGATAATCATCTGCTGCTGTCTAGGCTTGTCTGGTGTCTGGGGTAGGGATCTTGTGTGGGTCCTGTTTTAGGCTGGTGGTAACCCTAAACTAATATCTTTACAGCAAATCATCAACATGTGTGTGTGTGTGTGTGTGTGTTAAAAAGTGGAGGTGTGGGGCTACTTCAAGTGTAGTCACCCCCATGTCCTTTATGTGCTACGGTGGGCATGCATGCATGTTGGCGTTCTGATCTGATGACATGCTTATGCAACATAGCCCATATGGAAAAGCTGGCAATGCAATATCATATGATCCTTACAGCACGTACATACTGTATGAAGGTATTTTTGTTCCATATGTTTTTGGCACATGCAACTGCAAATTCTGCACATGTACACTAATGTCACAGTAAATTATTTAAAGTAAGGAAACTTACAAAAACTCACAAAAAGTAAGGAAACTTGACTTTAGCCCATTATAACTCCCCTTTAATAAAACGAATCCCTAAAGTGTTTTATATCATTTTCTTCGTTGATTTGTCACCTTTACAATGAGGTATAGCTTGTAAGCATCGGGCTATCATGGAATGCGCAACACAGCGAGACGTGTGAATAGTGCCAACTAAAAATGTGCCAAAATGGCCTGTTATACTGTTCCGTTGACATAGCCTTTGTTGCTTGTGTTACGGCCCAGCCGTTGCAACCTTCCTGATTGCCTGTTTGTCTGTTTTTCTGTGTCTGTGTGCATTGCAGGCTGGAATTGCGCACAAGTGCAGCTGATTATTGGTGGGCGGTGCCTTGGCCTTTAAAAGGGCCTGTCTGGCTGCTGTTCGAGGTTCCCTCTCTCCAGAGCAACAGCGTCGTTTTGTTTTTCGCTAATGAGGTGGAGAAAAAGAAATTGGCGCATGAAGCATCTGGTAAAATGGTTGGTCAATCTGGTAACGGTGAGGGCCGTGCGCCGGCTGTGAAATTGTTGCCCAGAGTAGACTCGAGTTCCAGACCCAAAAATGTTGAATCTGAATGTCGTTGCTGCTTTGAAAGGGGACACTGGAAAAGAGAATGCCCTATTTTGCTCTCTAGAGAGAAGCGTGGTAAAGGTAAGCATGACTCGGTGAGACCAGTAATGTTGGCGTCTACATCTAGCTCTGGGGTGAACAAGTTTCCTCCAGACCTTGATGAGGCAAGGCCAAGTGCTATGGCAGTTTCTGTAAGCAAGCCTGTTTTGATTTCTGGTGTGAGGTTGGCCAGTACTGAGGCAGTGATTTTGGGTAATCTGACCTGTGGCCGCATGTGGTGTGATGTAGTATCAGCCCCTGTTGTCAAAGATTTAATGTCTGATGTTGACTGCTCAATTGGTTCAAAGTCTTTATGTATAGCATCTCAAGTGTTGAGCGGTAGCTCTGATGGGGATGTGGGTAGCGGTGTGTCTAGCCTTAACTCTGTTTGTTTGCCATCTTTACAAACGAATTTGTCTTGCAGAGAGCTGGATTCGACCAAGGCAATGGGTTCTAAAGGACTATTGGCTATTGGGGAGGTGGTTCCTCCTGTGAGTTCTCGCATGGTGGCAGCATGCTGGGAGGTCGAGAGTGCTCCCAGAAGCTCGGTGGAGTTTATTCCCCATTATTTCTCTAAGGAGACTGGTGATCTGTTCAAACTGGCTTTTGAGTTTCAGTTATTTGTTAATCATTTACTAAGCAGCGATACATGGAAACCCCATGTAGTTCACAACTGTGCGTTGTTCCTGGGATTGGTTACATGGTCTTTGTGGGTGGGGGTATGTGTTCTGTTTTCTGTGTCCTCTAACCCCCTCACCTTTTTGTATGTGTTGCAGTGTATGAGTTGGTGTCTCGTGCACTGTGCACTTTGTCCAACACCATGTAGCTTGGGGTTCCAGCCTGTCTGTGACATGGGCAGAGTGTTGGTTGACTCCTTGTCTGGTGACCCAGGTTAATGTTCAGTTGTCTTTCTGTCTTCTCTCCGTCTATGCCTTAAATGCTTTTCCCAGTGGCAGGGGGATTGCCGGAGTAGTGGAGTGAGAGGCAGTGAGATGGCTATTCTGCGTGCACAGTATTTTGTGGTGACCTGAATGGTTCACTTTTGAAGATAAGTGACTGGTTCATACGTGAATTTGAATTATTATTGAATAAGTTTAATTTGATTATTCATTGTTATTGTGATGCTTCAGATTTCAGAGGTCCTCAAAGGAGGTCCTCTGTCTTTATGGGGGGAGGTGTTACGGCCCAGCCGTTGCAACCTTCCTGCTTGCCTGTTTGTCTGTTTTTCTGTGTCTCTGCATTTCAGGCTGGAATTGCGCACAGGTGCAGCTGATTATTGGTGGGCGGTGCCTTGGCCTTTAAAAGGGCCTGTCTGGCTGCTGTTCGAGGTTCCCTCTCTCCAGAGCAACAGCGTTGTTTTGTTTTTCGTTTTCCATATGACTGATTCTGCACTACATTCTTATTTTCTCACCATCACATTTATACTGATTCTGATTACTTATACTTTCTTTACATTAATAAATATTTTCATTATTTAAGTTTTGGTCTATGCGTGATCTCCCTCCATGTTGCAACACCAAACGAGCCTGGTGTGTAACACTTGGAGCATTGAATATTGCACTCTCCTACAGAAATGAAGAAAGAACAAAAAAAAACGTGTTGGCCATACACTTTACACTCAGTGTCAGGGCCCTCATATCAGTAACGTGTGGAAGATTTGAGCCGTTGAACATTTGAATAAATCTTGTAAGTCTCTGGCAGTGAAGCTACGGCTCCTTAGTGCAGCAAAAGTGAGGAACCGTTCTTCTTGGGGTGTTGTCTTCTTGAGATGGCCACGTCTCGGTCTGTCTTTGGCTTCTACAGTCTCATGGAACTTGGTCCTAAGTTTGGAAATGGTACCGGGACTGACACCAATGAACCACTACATGCTGGGACACCAGCCTCAGGTTGCCCTATTGCACAGGCCCTAACCTGAAGGAACAAATGTGGCATCTTTCCACGGGTGTAGCTGCTAGGAGAAAGCACAAACCCAACAAGTTGTAGAACTCATGCTCAGGTGCTAATGTAGGCACACCAGTGACTTCCACATCTGGCAGCACTTGAAGCCCAAAATCAGATGCAGCAGAACCCTATTACTGGCCATTTTGGCACATTTTTGGGTGGCACTACTCACACGTTTGGCTGTGTTGCGCATTCCATGATTGTCCGACGCTTACAAGCTATACCTCATTGTAAAGGTGACAAATCAGCAATGAAAATGATATAAAATCCTTCAGGGATTGGCATTATTAAAGAAGAGATAGAATGGGCCAAAGTCAAGTTTCCTACTTTTTGTGAGCGGTTTATATTTTTTTCACCATTGATCCCAAAATAAGGGACACTTAAAGGGACACAAGTCCTCTGTTACAGGTGGACAAATCCATGCGTCCTCTGCATCACAACTTCTGTAGATTCCATCCTTCACAGACAAATTATGATGTGTACAGGATAGGAATTGTGCGCCTGCAACAGAAGATTTATGAGTGTGGCCCCTATGTTACCATGGCAGAGAAAATATATACAACCTCAAATTTACAGCAGAGTAATCGGGCAGAATATACAGTTGCATGTGTTAAAGACATGGAAGAAAAATACCTTCATGGTCAGTTGAAACCAAATATTTACTGTACATATATTCAGAGGGTAGATATATATGGGATTCCCCAAAAGTAAATAAAACCTCACGGTACCTTACTGAAACAGGTCTTGGCACCTGGGGAAAACAGACACACCAACATGCCATTGTATGTTCCAAAATAAATTTAATGAAAGATTATTTCGTGTATATACCTTGATAGGATGACACAACTAATATGCATCAGAATCAAAACACATTTGTTGTGTTACATTTGATGGGGTGACATTTACATTTAGAGGG
This sequence comes from Sardinella longiceps, assembly GCA_027497455.2. Taxonomy (NCBI): domain Eukaryota; kingdom Metazoa; phylum Chordata; class Actinopteri; order Clupeiformes; family Clupeidae; genus Sardinella; species Sardinella longiceps. Next base: position 13,726 of record JAODXP020002653.1, on the reverse strand, counting down.
CAGAGAGAAAAAAATAATTTCTATCATTCATACTGATCTTCACGTTATTCATGCTGAAGATCGATGTATCAATGCCGAAGTATCGATGTGCATCAATGATCGATGTGCGTCAATGACCAGACAGAACCAGAGACCCACAAGGAGTCAGACTAGCGGAGTGCGAGAGGAGAGGAAAAGGAGAAGGGTGGAGCAGATTTAATAGTTTCAAACTTCTACAGTTCACACCTCTAGCTTGCAATTGTTTGTTAATGGTGAAATGCCAGACCCTTGTACGAAGCTAAAGTGGAGCAGAGCAAGGGGATGGCCAAAACCAGGCTACCATATCAGAGACTGTGACAAGAAATTTCTTCTTTATTGTATGTACATTCAAAGTTTCAGCTACATCCTTTACCCACCTCACTCTCATCTCAAAAGAACATTTTGATTATACAGAATATATAATAATAATGTTAAGCGTATGCTTTTATGTATTCATGTAGCCAGCAATGAAGTACCAAAACATAAGAAATAGTTTGCAGTCTGTCTGATTCTGCTGCTTCCCCTCGCCCCTTCACAAACAGCTGCAAATGCCAAGTTGATGAATTAACTCAGGACAAGGGACCATCTTTGGACTACTTTCCCAATGCATGAATATGTATGCGGGAGGGGTGGCTGGTATTAGTGTGGCTATGTCTCATTGTACAATGTTTATGTGTGGGACTGTGATAATGTCCTATTCTTCATCCAATGAAAACATATTGTTGCATCGGTTCATTTGATGTTTGAGTTCCATTCTTTTGATTGATGGACTGACCTTTGGAACTGACACATCTGCCAGGACGGGAGATCCTGGCGCAACATCTCCACCTTATACTTATGCAAGTCCACTATGAATTAGTTTTCCAAAGTGGGGTCCAAGTATAATAATTGAACAATGTTGCCATAGACACACTAGGGTTAGCAGCCAACACTAACTGATGAGGACATGAAACTTTTGTTCTCATAAGCTATTAGTGTTAGCTGCAAGTTCATGTATTCAGTCTACTTTGTACCAAATACAGATGTTTTGATACCTACCAATAGCACTTGATAGCATTGATAGGGGTTGATTGACTCTTTTTTGTCAGGTTCCATGCATCTAAATGAAATTAAACAACTTTTATGAGGTTTGGTCTGAACATCCAGAATTGGATACTAAATCCAATACTGGCAGTTTTCTTAGTGGTCTCTATGGCATCACAAATCTCCATGGATTCTCCCCAGTAGATAGAAATGCCATTGGAATGCAAGATGATAAAAAAATTGTAAGACAAACAGGTCAAAGTACCTAAAATCTGTTTGAATCCTAAATTTGTTCATATACTGGTTGATGGCCTTGCTGCCAATTTTGATCAGCTGCCTCGATGGAATGCTTTAGTAATTTGAAATTTGCACGCATCAAATTCAAATCACTACTACTGGCGTACAAAGTACTCAATGGATCTGCACCTACCTATCTGAGTACCATGATAAAGGCAAAGGTCACTCTTCGCCAACTCCGGATATCAAAGGAACGCCTTCTGGCTGTCCCAGCACCTCGCACAAGACAATCCAGACTCTTTTCTTGTGTTGTTCCACGCTGGTGGAATGACTTACCGAGCACAATCAGAGCAGGGGCGTCCCTCTCTGTATTCAAGAAACTCTTGAAGACCCAGCTCTTCAGAGAACACCTCTTATCCTAGCAGTACCTCACTCTAAAGACCCATGTGATAATTTCTTTCTAGCACTTCTATGTAGCTTAATTGTTAATCCTCTTGTGTAAGTCGCTTTGGATAAAAGCGTCTGCTAAATGCATAAATGTAAATGTAAATGTGAAATAAGGAGTGAACGTTTCACTTTTTTAAATAGTCTCGCAGACGTTTTAGAAAAGCGCTAGCCCGTATCTGGCATCCTGGCTGTTGAGAAACAATTACTTGCTCGAAATATTTAGATAGCCTACAAATTCTCAAAGTTCACTAACTGGTTAAGATGAGCTGCGAATGAGGCCAATTGGCAGCATAGCAGATGGCAAAGGGAGATGAGAGGGTGTGGCATTCAGAGATAGGGGTACTGAGCAATGCTGTTGTCCTAAACATATAGTGCCATAGGGGTATGGTTGAATTCACAACAGGTGGACATATGAAGAGTTCAGATGCAAAACCCCCTAAACGCCATTTTTGTTAAAACTGAGTTAATGATATTGTGTGAAACCTGTATAAATCTAGAATATGTAAATTAATTTTTTTTTGTGAAAAAATAAAATAAAACCTGCTTCCCGCCGTGTCTAAAATATCTGTTTACAATCAAAACACTGTAAACGCCTGATAAAAAATGGCCTTTTTCTCAAAAAGTGGTCAAGTGGAGTTAGGGTTTTTTGCATCTGAACTCTTCAGTGAAATATGATGCTTTAAAGTGTGCTCTACCAAGCTGCCAGTTGAGCTGCCAGTTATGCCACAAATACTTACAACAAGCAATGTTCTTTTAACGAGTCTTTCCTTTTTCTGTATTTATTCTTGTTTCAAGAAATCTTAGTCAGTGCAATTTACTTACTGGAAATAAGAAAATGCCTCCAAAAATAATATATTTCTTCTTATTTTAGAAAAATTTAGCAGAATAATACATGAATAATCTCTCCAATAATTCAAACAAATTGTGTCAAGTTACTTGCCTCCACTACTTTACTACTACGGCTTTGCCTTCCTACGTAACTCTGCTCAATAATCATTTCCCTTCACAACTCCGTCTATTCCAGCCATTGGCATTGTTTGCAGAGATCAATTCCATGCCACACTTAAAAGCAAGCAGGATCAGGAGTTGTGAGAGATAACGTTGGGTTTTGTTGTTGTAGCTTACTTCACGACCAAGCTGGAGAATGGAGAACAATTCCAGGAAAAATAGTATCTCTTTCTCTCTCTCTCTCTCTCCCCAAGTGTCGGCCGTATCAGCCTCTGGTGCTGGCCACTACTGCAGCTGCGTGAACAAGGCACCAAACCTGCCCTGGGGGAAAATAAGAGACTTCAATCTTACTGAAAGAAATGATGTATGCGACACAGAGATCACGTAAGTTTGCTAACTAGAAATGCACAGAGGTTTGGACACTTTGACACCACATTTGTCTTGCATTTACCATATTAGTAGTTAATCGTTTCAGCGTTCAAATGGCATCTGGAAAAATACTCTGTGTTGATCCTGATCAACCTTTGGGTAAACATTTTCAAGCCTGCTGGAAGAAGTAAGGAGTATTTATAGTTTTATTTATTTATTTATTTATTTATTTATTTATTTATTTAATTATTTTAATAGTATCTCTCTTCCTAATAAGTATCAGACATTCTAAAAATAATTTCAGGCTACATCTAAGTTTATTTTTTTCAATTCCCTCCTTTAGGATCAAACAAGAGGATAAATTGAAATCAAGATGCCTTTTCAACCGCCCAAAAAAGGTGACACAGCAGTTGAAATTAAGAACTTAGAGGAGGAAATTCAATCCATATCTTTGTAATTAGAGTATTCAGGTTAAATAATAACACCATGTATCTACACAAAAGTATGTAAGGGATAACGTTATGTGAGGTGGTCATCGTCATGGTATATATCTACATAGAGTGATGGGAGATAGTGATTGGCTCACGGAACGTTATCCCGCTTATTACAAGTCTACCTACTCTAGATATTGTCAAAAGAGAATACTGGAGTGATAAGGACCACAAGTATATTGCAACATCATAAAAAGTTTGAACGTTTGACGGGAAGAATAATTTTGACACCTTCGCAGGCCAGAGAACACCGCTTGCTCGTTGTAGCTTCCGGGTGCATATCGTGCAGGTGGCCAAATCACTATTTTAAACCATAAAGCAGGTACAAAGTGGCCCCATGCTGTGTCAATAGTATAGGCTAATGACAGTTCCAACATTTAAATCGAGGCATTGAAAACTTCCAATTGTACAGTTAGCTACTGTACTTACCACCTAGCGATATGCCCCTGGAAGCTACAGCTACCAAGCGGTCTTGTCAGGTCTGCATGAAGTGAATGGAGCATTCTACAGCATTATAAAGAGCCGTGTAATAAACCCTTTTGACACATTTGCATATGAGAAATGTATAAACGCACAAATTATTATTTTTTTTTTTCAGTTGTATTGTAGGGTGAACATTGGTAAAGTGGGACAACTGGTAAAGTGGGACACCTAAGCTTTATCCTCTGTAACTTAGCATACTTACTTTTTACTGATCAAAAACAAGTGCTTACTTAATCTTTGGGATGTCAGGAGTTAAAAAATGATGGTTGTATAGATGTGATGTCACTCTTTGGGGGTGTGACCAGGCCATTTTCACATCATGATCACAGAAAACAGTAAAAATGGAAATGACATAGCATTCTGATGTAAATGATGTTAAGGGCATAACTATCAAAAGCTTTATGGGATGGTGTAAATGTTATGTTTATATGAAAGATAACCATGAAATGTATATAAAAAAAAAATAAAAAATAGTTAAACTTCTTATAAAATTTTACGGGAAATTGGTAAATTTCATCCGTCCCACTTTACCAGTGTGGTACTGTAAGTGGGACAGCTAACTATTGTTATAGTGGGACAGCATATTAAAAAAAAATCCAAATTCCAAAACAGGATGTAATAGTGATATTTGGCTACATATTGAATAGATAAGCCTTAAAAACTATTTTAAACAACATTTTTTCTGCAGAATTCTATATTTGAGAGGCCAAAATGATCATGAGCTAGCCTGTTAGCCACCAAAATCCCTTGGATCTTTTTATGTGATTGCACACCTAACAGAATCAACCCTCTAAAATAATGTAGAACATAGTATGGTCCATCAAATGTTGTCAGATTATCATTAACAATTGGGTATCTTAAATAAATCATTTTTTTATGTTTCATCCCTTACCATTGTTTATTTATTTAATGTCAAAATTAAAAACCCACTTTACCAATGGGTGCCAAGAAAAAAAATCTATTTGGACAATTTTTTTTGAAGGGTTGTAATTTTTTCCACATATATTATTTTCAGTTTTTTATGTTATCATTACATAGAGGACAACCTTAGCTTTCCAAAAATATGTTGGGTTGCTATATACAAGATTTGGATTATTATGAAAAGCAGCGGAGAACATAAAATTTCCAAAATTGTCCCACTTTACCAATGTTCACCCTACATTGTATTTTTTTTTTTTTTTATCTTTCTATTTGTCAAGTGATGTCAAACCCCCTTCCTGAACATGCTCCTACCAACTTTCAAAACACATCCACTTTATGAGTTGTACTGACAAAAACATTCAAGAGGGATATGGCCGGGAACACCGTAGCTCAGCAGGCTAGTGCATCGTACTATAAATTCAGAGAAACAGGTTTGAGTTGACCCGAGGTCATTTCCCAATCCTTACCCATCTCTCTCTCCCACTCATTTCCTGTCATTCTCTCTACTGTCCTATCAAATTGAAGGCCCAGAAAGAAATCTTTTAAAAAAAGACGGATATGGCCAACAGTTCACCATTGTGTTATAGAGCCAGTATTACATGGAACTATCTCAAATAGCACACAAAGCAAAGTAGTGAACAGTTTGCAGTGAACACTTACTGCCGAGTTGCCACAAATGGATCTGTGTATTATTACACTATATATAACACTAGGCAGAGGGGGTGGATGTAACCACAGTTTAAATCGCTCACTTAAAGAAATTGTTGAGATTGATGACTTTAGGTAGAAAGTGACGTGTAGTGAGTAGCCTGGTGTTTGAGATAATAATCAGTAAAATAATATTATTGCTGCGTAGATTTGAACTTGGCAACTGCAACTCTCACCATTACCTTGGAGTTGGCTGTCATTTGAATCAAATTAGAAGATGTGCCCTATATCCCTCCTCTTTTAAACAGCAATTAGACTGTCTGAAGGACGTCAAATCCTGGATGGCTCTACATTTCTATGAAAATAAAACTGAGGTCCTAGTTTCTCGGGGCAGTGCTGCTTGTGTTACTCTTGGTGACTTGGACCCCTTTTTCTTAAGGACACTGCGAAGAACCTTGATGGAATTTTAGACTAACATTTTAAAATGGAGAAGCAAATAAACACAGTTGTCAGATCTGGCTTCTTCCAGTTAAGGCTTTTATCCTTCAAAACTTTGTATCCCAGATGATATGCAGACATTAGCTGTTCTATCTGTATTTACTTAGTTAAAAAGCTGCTGTCAGCCTTCTTACAAGAATGCCCAGACGGGAGGATATGACTTGGTTGCTGCCTTTCATTGGCTGCCAGTCCATTATAAAATACACTTTAAAATTATTTTATTTGTTTTCAAATCTTTGGTCTGGCCACACTTTATATATCGGATCTCATACGGTCCAGGCATCTAGGGCATGTAGGTCAGCTGACCAACTCCCTCTTGTTGTGCCTCAGAGGTGATTAGGCCTTTGCAGTGATGGGACCTAAACTCTAGAATGAGCTGGTACTTCATGGCTCCCTCCCTGGGTGTTTACGTAACATTAGGTTACACATGGCACAATGTCTGTTTGTTTGCTTGTGTTAATTCTCAATTATTAAATTGAACTTAAACTACATAAATAAAGGCTTAGTTTTTTGCTTTTAAATTAATCAAATGTGTGTGTCTGTCAGTGTGTTTCATGCATACATAAGGAAGGGAGAGAGAAGTGGATGACGGTCTTGCGTCTCCTACCCTAACAGACAACAAATTATTACAAATACCTTAACTAGCACTAGTGTTTATAATAGTTAGCATTAATCAAGTGGAGCATTAGTAGTTATGGTTTAGGTTAATTTACCATAGGGGGCTAAATTATAACACGGTAGACAGATATTTTCCTCTTTCAAGCTTGTTGGTATGCCCCCAAATGTTTTATCATTAAATTATTATTCCTCATTTTCATTCAAGGTTTTACATGTTGGTGTTGAAAGACTACAGACTGTTCAGATGTTTAGTAAACTCTGTTTACTGTGACATGCTGTAGTGGATACCCTGGGGGTATTCCATCAACGGAGCTATTCGCTAAGCCGCGCTAATTTCGGCAAGCGGCGCTAGTTTTAGTGTGAGTTCAGTTCCATTACTCTCGCTAACAGTAATCGCAGCTGAGTTGCTGGGGTAACATATGCTCCCAAACTAACCAGCTCCGTGGCAGGTTAACTGCAAGGCTTAATAAAGCGGTGTCTCAGAAAATGCAATCAGTCAGAAACACAAGTCACCCAAAAAGGTTCCATACACCTGCTTAATAATCTTTCCTACCAAATAAAGATTGATAGGTTTTGCAAACACTATGATCATGCATGAATTCCCCTTTTTACTAAATTACTATTGATATTTCGAAGTATCTATTAGGAATAATTTTAGTTACGAATTAAAAACAAATGCATGCATAATCAGAGACGTGTCACATGCCGGCCCATCACGTGGTGTCTGAAGTTGTAGGCTACGTCTTAATTGAATGATTGATTGATTTCAGTTGCAGGTGCAAGTCTGCTGTGACAGAACAACATGAGACTGGCAATTTGTTCCAACAAGCAATGGTCAAACATTATGATTCAAAATATATTTTCAATCACCTTTTCAAATTTCTGCATTGCCAGTAGGCCTACTACTATAAAAAATGTTATATTCAGTTATTTCACACAAAATTCAACAGATGACGTATGCATGTCGAAGTTTCTTTCTTAAAATTCTTTTAGTTCTGCCTTAATTTTACGACAGTTCATCAGATATTCCTAAATCACCTATTTAGGTCTAGTGTTGAGCTCGTGCACGCAGCCTTGTTTAAGTTAACGAGAGGCAGGCGCAGCTAACTTGCGTTGATGGAATGGCTTCAGCCTCATCTCTGAGTTGACGCTACTTCAAACGAGGCTTAATCACATAAGCGCCGATATCATTAGCAACTTTGCAGGAATACCCCCCTCTGTCAGGTTAAGCTGGGCATACACTGTGTGATATTTTCGATTGTTAGACGCAGCACCAGCTCAAACTGTATGATTCATTCGCAGGGGTTAAAAGTTCATAGCTCATCGTTGATGTTCTCACACTGTGCGATCTCATATTTGGCCACGACGCAACTGCTCTCACTGCGCACTACTGAGCACTAAACTCAAAATGATGGGAAGAAAACACTAAAAGAACAAGTCTTCTTGCCTGTTTGCGCTCTTCCAGTGTAGAAAAAGAAATGCATGGGCATACGGGACTTTGAAGACATGGGTTTTGTTTCATGTAGCACTGAAAGTGAATTCTGCACCAACTTTCATTGATGCAAATAAATAGGTTCTTTTTTGTTTAGTCCACTTGTCGCCATGGCTTCAGTACACTTAACTTTACCAATCGTATCCGAGCAAGCTCAGAGAGCAAAAAACATTAAGTTAGGGAAATCGTGTCGTGGCTGTGCTTAAACTGTGCGAACACCCTCACGAGGGACGACAGAATATCAAACCAGTTTGATTTTCAGCCGACCCGACGATTGTCGATTGGGAGGTAGTCGTGGGAGGTTAATCACGTCTCGTTACCCTGTGTATACTACACGATATGAGACGCACGAGTGAGCTGAAAATCGTCCAGTTCAAGAAATTCTCGCACGAGTGAAAAATTGTGGCAAAAACGGGCAAAAATCGCACAGTGTATGACCAGCTTTACCTGAACTAGCAATGTCTAATCAATGCCCCTATTATCTACAACTAGGAAATCAAAGTTTTAAGGTAAGGTATGTTTATTAAATAGTGAAAATGAAAGAAAACTTTCACAATAAAGTCCTTCCAGTTTAGCATAATTAGCGAGATAGTTTTGCTTTGCTCATGTTTAAAACTTTTAACTTGCATGCAAAAGCAAGTTTTGTCAATGTGTTTACCATGGATAAGTTCAGGCTTTACTGTTCTGCAGAGATGATGCAACTTGCAGACACACAAGCTGCATTGGTTAATGTTAATATACACTCTGGAGAAACACTTTAATCCATGTTGTTGCAACATCTGTTTCTTAATGTTCTTTTTTAATTCATAGAGCATCATCACAGCATTTTTCTTCAAGCCAGTCAGCCAGCTTACACAAAAAGTTGGAGAACAGTAGTCAGTTTTTGGGAACTGAGCTCTTTGTTGTTGAGTAGCACTCTTGGATCCAGGACAGATAGGCTTCTTACCAGTGTACATTTCACTGTTGACTACTCAAAAGCTTAGACACCATCTTCACCAGAAAAAGCTTACAGTTTTGTCAAAACTCAAGCTGCAGCCTCTCTGCTTATGAGTTCTTCACATGCTCCTCCAAGGCTTGCTCTGTAGCAAAGCCAACTTTCACTTTGTTGACATCCACATGCTTATCTCTTGCCTCATGATCAACTTTGAGAAGCTTGGCTTTGAGAGTTGGCTGCACTCATCATCATACTGGGATAGACAAATTTCTCAAAAAATATTTGTGAGACCACTGCACATAAATGGTAGCATCGATTTGTCGGTTTGGTATAGCTTCAAAAATGGTGTGACCTGATTCACTTCTGGTTTGAAACGATTGGATAGCTCGTCTAATCAGCTTCGCTTATTGGCCGGTAGACTCTCTACCGATGTAAACACGCCCCAGAGGACCGTTCCCAGACCATGATGCTTATGAACATTCGTATTATGGGCGGGCTATGTCAGGCTAGACCAAACCCCCCTAGCTGCCTTTCCCTCGATTACTCTACGGTTTAGCCAATCAGCACACAGTTTAGAGCGATGTCTCAAACTTTTGTAGTCCTACAGGATAGGAACGCGTTTGTTATTCTCTCCCCTACTTTCAAATTACATTCACAAAATTGGTACATGACATTAGCATCCATGATCTTGAGGATTTATTGCCACTATGATGTAAAAATAGAGCAGAACTTGCCAGAGATCTGTTAATACTGAAAGCGAAAGTTGTAGGCGTGAGAGCCAGGCGAGGGAATACGTCATATCCAAACGGAAACCTATTTCAATTGCATTGGGCCAGACTGTATGACATAGTCAACAGTCGCTTTCGCCCAGGCTAGCTGTTCAGTGTTCTGCTGCGCTGAAGCAAAGGTGTTCCAATTGACATTGGGGCCATCCATAGACAGCTGAATCAGGTTCTTAAAGTCTATCTCTGAACAGAGTTTTTTGATCTTTTCATTAATTTGTTCCGCATTGTGATGACCCATGAAAAATGACGTCATGTATCTTGAGTGCACTTTTGGTCATTGTTCCAGAATTGTAAGTGCATATCAATCTAGGACTTTTTCATTTCTTTATTGAGGTTGTGGAGTTCGTTAGACTGTTCTTATTGCCTAGATATCTCTGTCCATTAGCTTGCGTTACCTTAGTACCAGCAAACTCGGCAGCCAGAAGGACTGGATGAAATTATATCATTCGGGTTTACTTGGAAATCCCCCCTTAAATGGTAGTTTAAGGAAGTTATCTCTCATACACTGCAATCTCCAAATTCGTCATGACCAGCGTAAGGTTTGTTGAAAAATCCATACCTTCTAGCCTATGTATCAATAGTGTTACCGTGATCTCAATTTTACAGACTTTTACTGACCGTGACGTCAATTTTACTGACTCAACATCTGTTATCTCGACTTAATTGGCAGTTCTATTCCATCCCCCCGAGGCGGAGGTAGTTTTTTCTCTGACTACCGAATGCAGAAAAAGTGATTTTAAGGTAAATCCCTTGGGCTGGTTGGGTAATCCAAACATACTTGTAATGTGCTAATATATTCTGCACAGAACTTTCGGAACTGATGGATTGCATTTCCCAGGACCAGTGAAGAGCAGCTGGAGATTACACTGTGTGAAAGTAAATTTCCCATTATCACTCTAAACAAGCTGAAGTACATGGTCCTCATGTCTGAGAATGTGCGATTGCGTCAGTTTTGTTTGTTTAATAGATTTGTATTTAGATTTCTATTTAAAGATGTAGCATCACAAGCTGATCCAGTCAATCCAGTGTTAGTGAATTCAGTGTTTTGAGTGTAGCATTGCTCGGTATGCTCAGTCTCTTACTATGTAATACTTATATTATGTTTGATATATTTGTGTGTCATCTGGGTAATGTCTTGTTATACTGACAGGCACAGGTAATTCTTTTTTCTTTGCAGGTAGGAATGCACCAAGCTGATCTTTTTCATGTTCTAATAATACCGATGCTTATCGGTTGATACCCAATACCGATCCGACATCCCCATTGAATTAGGAGACAGGCATAACAGACAGCTTTTAAAGGCCTACAGTACTCTCCTGACAGGGCATTATGTTGCAAGCCAAGACAAAACAGAACAAAATAACTGATGGTATAAAACTTTACTGTACTAAAGACACGCACTGTCACTCTGAAGTCTCTTTCTCTCACTCTTCTCCTTACCTGAGTTTGGTAAAATGAAGGCTGTTGGTTGACAGGTGGATCGCAAGGCTGGCCCTGACAGTTCACACACTGGTGCACAGTGATCATGTCTCTGCATGCCTATAAAAAGTCTGTGTTTACATAAAGCCGAGACCTACAGTACTATTGCATCACCATTATTGTCATAGGCCAATGAAACCCTAGAGGCTTTTTATCTACTGTTCTGTAAACAAACTTTTCTTGCCTGCTAGAAACATCCCCCTCACTCCTTTTACTGACCTTTCTGTTAAATTCCTTGAATTTTTTTTTTTCACAACAAAAATGGGCTCCATGTACGAGCAGATCAAAGCTTATACCATGCTACCTATCACCTTCCCTCTCCCTGCCCACCACCTGCTGGTTGTGCTTTCCCACAAGTCGATGAGTGGTATGTCCTCAGCCAGTTTTCTAAATCCAGGCCTATGTACCGTCTGCCTCCTATGCCTGCCCCACTGGTTAGATCTGCCTGCCTACTGCCTATTTAAGATAATAACACTTTCCTTAAAACTGTCTGGGTCTCCCTAGCAACCATTAGGACGAAGTTCAGTTTGTCCGGGAAGCTATATAACCGGGTGCTATATAACCTCTTTCTTAAAGGACTTTGTGCATGGCTCTGTATTTTTTTTTTTTTTTTTTTTTTACAGCAGAAGTCAAAAGGAAAGGACATAGAACCTGTAACTTCTGTGAAGTCACTTCTTCTCAAAAAAGCAACCATTACTTCTGTATGGAAAAAAACTGGAGCAGCCATTGATGACTGATGAAAATGATAGCCTCAGATCTTCCTGTTTAATGTGTTCTCTGCCCCTTGCTGGTCAAGATAATAAACTCTTTCCTTTCAACTGGTTCAGTCCTCGCCAGGCGAATGCCAACTACTCAATTCTCGTTTCTCTCAGAAAAGCAGAATGCATTTTTGTTTTCACCGACACTGAGCTGTATGGCCAATCAGCAAACAGAGGGAGAAACGGAAGCTACAACGTTGAACCCGGATATCACCAGGCACCAAGTTAAAAATAACAAAATGCAATTTATGGTTGGGTTTTATACATTTTACATGAACCGTAGCAAAATGTTGCAATGGCTGAACTTGGCCCACATGAGCACCAGCGCATAACCAAGCGATGACCAAGCAGATTGTTATTGGGTGAAGAAGAAATGCCATTGGAGATGTTCCACACGCTTTGCACAAAGTGAAACGATGGAAAAGTCAGTCTATTGCAGTCTCTCAAAACAGCAACCATTATGCCAGTTTTGAAAAAATCTGGTGCAGCCATTCATGACTTTGATGAAAATTTGTGCCCAATTTCTCATTTCTACACTTCATTGCAAAAGTTCTGAAGCATATGTTGCTAATCAGCTTCAATAGCATTTAGCTCAATAAGAAATATGAGAATAGTTTCAGTATGGTTTTGTGGAATCTGTCATTTAAAATTGTTATTCTTAATAGCGCAGAGCGGATGTGCGTTGACGTTGGTTTACATTATTAGACAGGGGATAGGCCCAATAAGTTCAAGCTGACTGAACATTGCACAGCTCACCGACAGGAGTGTATGGGATGGAAGTTTCAAAATGTTGCCACCACTGAAATCCGAGCTCTCTCTGTCCTCTCTTAACCCCCTCCTCAGTAAGGAGGCTGCTGTCAGCTGTGGTCAAGTAGATATGAGTAAGAAGAGCGATAGGTCTGCAAGACAGCAGTTCACTGACTCACTTTAAAGACAATTATTTATGTTTGATGCAAGCTGGGTTGAACAAGAAAACTACAAAAAGTTTGTTAATGTTGCTAAAAGATTGAAAACTATCATTTCACGACATCATTTCACTTGAATTAGGCCTAATTCCACATTTGGAGTGATAATAGTAAATGAATACAAATGTATTGAAATGCAGTTATTTCCCTGTTGTTATCAAATGAATGTAGCCTGTATTATAAGTAGTGCTGTCAAACGATTAAAATAATTAATCCGATTAATCACAAAATTTTGCAATGATTAATCGTGATTAATCACTTTTAATCGCAACTCATTTCCTCCAGTAAGAATTTGGATGCTAGGGTAAGTTGGATCTTTATTTTGCCCTGTAAAGGCCCTGATACTAATAGTTGGTTGTTCTTCTCAAATGGGGCAACTCACACCTGTCCCCTACCCCAAAGGGTTCCCCAAACATGTTGTTCAAGAGCTAGGCCATAATCTTTGTATAGTTTGACTTGATAGCCGAGCCATTTTCTATCTGAAATTGAACATAAATAAAGCCATGAAAGTGGAAACATGTCCATCAGGATTAATCTGAGTTAATTTTTTTAATCTGAGTTAAAATTTTGGGATTAATCACGTGATTAATCAGTTAATTTTGACAGCACTAA
>JAODXP020002652.1:0-30709 GCA_027497455.2 Sardinella longiceps | reverse complement strand
TAGTATCTGTAGGCCACAGTTGAGTAGGCTTGAGCAGGTCGGTCCTACCATCCATGGTGCCCAAATTTCTATATTGCTACAAACGAACTTGACATGGACATTTTCATTTACCTGGCATCAGTAATGTTGTCTAGGAAGGTGACATTTTATTGAGAGTGTGATTTGTAAATTAAAAAACTTTATTGTGGCTATCGCTAGCTTTTTAGCCAGCTTGTTATCAGACCGCAGGGCACTTTTCTAGCTGCCTAGGCTTAAATAAAGTTCGTTTTCTTCCATTAAGTTAACTTACATTTCTCATCTATAGGCTAGTTCTGATAACAATTACCTGCTCATTGTGACTAGGGGTATAAAAATGTCCAAAGCCCTTCCTCAAATAAGGAATTTAGTTTATTGGAGAAATCTAGTAAAATCCCACGAACTCCACATTGGGTTTAACGAAGGTCTGTCTACTACCGGTCTCCTAAAGCTTCTGTCAGCTTCGAACCCAACGTCATATGGAAACAGGAAGGAGCTCCTAATGAATGGTCTCGCTTTCATCAACCGTCTCTGCTAACACCTAGCTGGGTGCCCCTGGAAGCTACAACTTGCAAGTGGTTTTCTCCAGCCTGCAAGATCGTATCAAAATTCTGATCCCGGCAAGTCTTCCAACTTTTTATGATGTTACAATATACTTTGGGTCCTTACCACACCAAATTTCTCCTTTAAGATCCCTATCTATTGCTCCTACCAAGGTTGCAAGAAACCTAGACGTAACAATTGATGACCAGCTAACATTCACGGATCATGTTGCTGCTGTTGCTAGGTCGTGCCTTTTCTCTCTGTTCAACATTAGGAATATCAGGCTGCACCTTACTCAACATGCAACACAGCTCCTGGTTCAGATCTCTCGCCTAGACTATTGCAACGCCCTTCTAACAGGTCTGCTAGCCTGTGCGATGAAACCACTACTGATGATCCAGAAGGCTGCAGCACGCCTGGTCTTCAACCAGCCAAAGAGAGCACATGTCTCTACACACACACACACACACACACACACACACCAGGCAAAGAGAGCACATGTCTCTCCACTGTTCATGGAGCTCCACTGGCTGCCCCTGGCTGCTCACATCAAATTCAAATCACTAATGTTGGCTTACAGAGTACTGGATGGAACTGCTCCAGTCTACCTGAAAGCCATCATCAAACCATACGCTAACCTCCAATCGCTCCGCTCAACAAAGGATCGCTGCTTAGAACGACCAACAGGTCAATCTAGGCTCTTCTCATCCATTGTTCCTAACTGGTGGAATAGTCTCCCCAAGACTATTAGAACAACATGCACTCTATCTTCTTTCAAGAGACTCTTGAAGACCCAGCTCTGAAGGTCTTCCTCCCATTTGCACAGAGACAGGAGGAGTACTGGCCATCAGACGAGGGGGTCAGAGTGAAGTCAGATGAAGAGGCTGGAGTCACTGCCACCTGCCAGAGATTCATGTTTCTTGGAATTACTTGGAATGCACTGACCAAGCACTTCTAAACTCTTGCACTTGCTATTTACTATTAGTAAATGGCATTCCCAGTAGGCACTTACTTGTATTGTGTTGCAGCTTGATTGTCATCCCTCTTTTGCAAGTGGCTTTGAATAAAAGCGTCTGCTAAATGCATAAATGTAAATGTAACTCCAGCAGCCAACTAAGGCAAGTTTATAAGACCAGATGAAGATGAAGATGAGACCAGATGAAGATGAAGATGAGACCAGATGAAGATGAAGATGAGACCAGATGAAGAGATTTCCCTCACCAAGCAGCATGTGACCACTCTCAAGCAAGTACTGGTACCAATGTATTTGTCTGGTGGTACCAATGTATTTGTCTGGTTGTCTAGTTAATTGCTCCCATGAACCCCCACCAGATATGCCCATACCAAAGCTTCCAAAAGTCAATGAAGCAAAAAGTGCATCACCCGTGATTTTATTTTTCGGCGCTCACATGTGCAAAAAAGCAACAAAAAAAAAGCAAAAAAAAACAACGGAGTGCCTGTGTGACTTTGTGATGGTAGTTCAACTCTCTTTACAACTCTAACCGAAGCCATTGTGATACAGTATGTTTGTCCCCTGTACATCAGCCAATAGAGTCTCTTACCAAAGCCCTTGTGATATGTTTGTCCCCTGTACATCAAGCAATCTGGCGTCTGCAATACCAGATTGGTTACAGCCTTCAGCCCCAATCTCTAAAGAACACACACACACACACACACACACACACACACACACACACACACACACACGCAAACAGGGAAGTCGCATTGAAGTGAGTAGAGCATTTGACAGCATTATAAAGAGGTGTCTAACTAATGAAATTTAACTACAGAAAATGTGATCAGATTTGACAATGCATGCGTTCTTCAGTGTTAATTTCTGGGACCTTGAAGACAGCGAGAGCTCCATCTTCAGAGCGCCGGCGGGAGAAATACGGTGGAGAAGAACGCCGAGGTCTCACTTTCAGACACTCCACAGGATCCTCAACATCGTACTGAATATAGGAATCCATAGGGGGCAGCAGATCAAACACCTATAGAGGGGAAGAGCAATCAGTATATATATAGGATATACTATAGTAGGATATATGCAATCAATCACATGTCTACTGTATACTGTATGCTCTATAGTAGGATATATGCAATCAATCACACGCCTACTGTATACTGTATGCTCTATAGTAGGATATATACAATCAATCACACGCCTACTTTATACACTTTATACGGTCATGCTGATGTTTGAAATTCGCATTTCTTTTATGTTCACTTGGCATGCTTTATCATCACCAACGCTGGGCTGAGAAACAAACTTTTATGTCGGGTATATGCAAGATGACGCATGCATGCATGCATGGTAATTTTCTCCATTTTTATATAACAAATAATAATACTAATAAAACAAAATAGGCAGCCTGGACGAAACTTCTGCTCAGTTGCACGAAACGTCTGCATGGGTTGAACGTAACGTCTTTAGGTCTTCTACGAAACATCTTCAGGTCTTCCACGAAACGTCTTCAGGTCTTCTACGAAATGTCTTAAGTTTGAACGAAATGTCGTTTTGGAAACATCGATTAAACGAATCGTCCGTCATTCCATATTACATTTTTACAAGGACACTTTCCTTACCTCACTATACAAGAGAGATAACTAAAACTCAATCTACCACAAGTTTGCGGCAGTTGTGTCAATAATGTTTATGTCAATTGCATGTTAAGGCCAAAACAAAGAGAAATTAAACTGAATTAATTTTTTTTTCTTGGAACATTTCGCAAACTACCAGAACTGCGCTGGTGATCAACTGGTAGACTGTAATCGACGGTTGAGCACCGCTGGTCTTGGCAATCTTCTGTGCATCAGATGTTTACAACACAGTCCTTTAGACATCATAGCAACCATATTATGTGCATTCAGATGTTTACAACACAGTTCCCTAACGGTCATAGCTACCTTCTGTGCTTCCAGATGTTTCCCCGGCTCCAGGATGTAGATGCTCTGGTCCACAGCACTGAGGCCACACAGAGAGCCAGGCAGAGCTGAGACCTGCAGGGAGCTCTGCTCTCCAGGAACCGACCTAGAGGGAGAGAACTGCAGCGCCACCTGTGGACACAGGAGGTAAAGCAACAACAACACAGTATTAAGCCAAGAGCCTCCTTAGGGGGAGAGAACTGCAGCGCCACCTGTGGAGAAAGGAGGTAGAGCAACAACAACACAGTATTAAGCCAAGAGCCTCCTTAGGGGAGAGAACTGCAGCGCCACCTGTGGAGAAAGGAGGTAGAACAACAACAACACAGTATTAAGCCAAAAACCTCTTTAGGGGGAGAGGACTGCAGCGCCACCTGTGGAGAAAGGAGGTAGAACAACAACAACACAGTATTAAGCCAAGAACCTCTTTAGGGGAAGAGAACTTTGTCTTTCAAATCCTTGTGCACGCAAAAAGATCGAGAAACAAGCAATCAGAGAGAAGCTGGAGGACAGGGACAGTCAAGCTCTGCTCTGCTTGTGAGCTTGAAACCCCAAACTGGCTGAGCCAATCACAAGAGAGGAGTTTGTCTTTGCTCTCATTGGCTGAGCCAATCACAAGAGAAGAGTTTGTCTTTGCTCTGATTGGCTGAGCCAATCGCATTGTGGAGGGAAGAGTTTGTCTTTGCTCTGATTGGTGGCAGCGCTATGAAGAATCTGGATTGTCTTGTGCGAGGTGTTGAAACTGCCAGACAGAAAGTCTTCTTTTCATATCCGGACTTGACAAAAGGTATCCTTAGCCTTCATGAGAGCACTCAAATAGGTAGGTGCAGACCCATTAAGCACTAGCAGTAGTGATATATGAACTTGACAAAGGGCAACCTTAGCCTTCATGAGAGGATTCAAATAGCAGCAGACTCATTAAGCACTAGAGGCTAGCAGTAGTGATCCGAATTTGAGGCGGGGAGCCAGGGGTAACCAGTGCAGTTCAGTCCTCTTGTGTGCTCTTTGGGGCTGATTGAATTGCAATTCACACATCACAGGTTTATTTGGGAATCCCTGGTGTAGTTTGTTCTTACTTACCTTGTTTTTGAAGCACTTCTCTATGGCGAAGGTTCTGCTGTCGGCCAGGACGATCTCACTGGGTAAGACACAGTAGAGCAGAACCTGCACTGAGGGGGCCATCTCAGCTCTGATGGGCAGCTGGAAGGACACCTCACCCTCACTCACTGGTTGGGAAGCCTGCACTGGAGCCTCACTCACGCCATGATGGACAATCTCCCCCCTGGACAAAACCTGCAACACACAAACACACCTCATCACATCTGAACAGAGAAAGTAACGTGATTGCTTTTTATTGCGCTTTGTGATTGATGAGTTAGGGTTAAACTGTTAGCATCCCTTGGTAATGCTGTACAGATGAGAAATCTTTGGCAATATGGTGCTGATACTCGCTAGCATGTTAGCAGCAGCAAACCTTTAAAACTATTTTAAAGCTTATCTGGCTTCTATGTTTTCCACTTGCTCCATCACAGACATCACTTGTTCCATCAAGGACATAGCTTGGATATCATTTGGAGTAAAGAAAAGCAAAACAGTATTTTCCCTATCAAAACGATTCCTAATGCCCTGTATGCCAATGCTATAGGCACAGCATTGTAGAACGTTGCTTCTGATCAAAAGCGTGGCAGACTAAGGCTCTTTAGTTAATTAAGGCATTTTCACATCGCCAGCTGGATAGCTCAATGTTTTCCTCTTTGCTTACTACTCCGTTTGACAACAACAGTTTAATCTTCGGACATGAAGTTTTCTCCAAATATCCATAGTTGGTTTGCTAACGTTTGCTTGCATCAACCCATGTTTTGAGGCAGAGGCGTGGTTGTGTGTGGACATGGGCGTTACCAAAACCTGAATTCCATATTTGCTCTATCGCCCAGCGGCAGTGGCAAACTGCTCTAGCGTTGGGGAAACAATTACACCCAACTGAACTGCTCTAGCGCTGGGGAAACAAATCAACCCAACTGAACTGCTCTAGCGCTGGGGAAACAAATCAACCCAATTGAACTGCTCTAGCGCTGGGTAAACATGAGAATAAGGCGTTGCGGTTACTGTGTGTTATCTGAAAGCGCTTTTACCGTTGCTATATATGTACAGCAAGATTGGTCAGTTGGCGTTCTAGGGAGGGCTTTCACGAAGGGTCAGTTCAGTTGAATTCTAATTGATTTGTAGAGCACACAAATACAGAACAATTGTCTCACAGTGCTTTGCAGGGCAAGGAAAAACTCCTTTCACTTACTAATAGTTCATTAGGACGAACCCTTGGGCAGATCCACATCTCATGGGCTCAGCCTACCTGCCAGGGGCCCAGTGAAGTACCCGTGTGTCCAGTGGTCAAATCAGGGGCCCAGTGAAGTACCCGTGTGTTCAGTGGTCAAATCAGGGGCCTAGTGAAGTACCCGTGTATTCAGTGGTCAAATCAGGGGCCCAGTGAAGTACCCGTGTGTCCAGTGGTCAAATCAGGGGCCCAGTGAAGTACCCGTGTGTCTAGTGGTCAAATCAGGGGCCTAGTGAAGTACCCGTGTGTCCAGTGGTCAAATCAGGGGCCCAGTGAAGTACCCGTGTGTCCAGTGGTCAAATCAGAGTGCATAGATTGACCATGGTTTTCATGGATTAACAGCATGAATAGAGAATATTGTCTGAGAGATATTGGCTGGTAGGCAAAGTGTAGTTTGTAGGACAGTCAATCAAGCAGAGGAGTCGGAGGAGACATCATTATGCAAAGAGTCAGCTGCGATCACACTGAGGACGGATATCAGTGTGGTGAACACCAAAGTTGAAAATAACAGGAGCTGATTTTTTTTCCGGAGCGGATTTTCACTCCGCTTAGCATAGCCCTCATTTCGATAAGCAAACTGAGTAACTAAAGATTCTATTGACTGAATGAACAAAGATTATGAAAGTAAATATATAATTCTCACTAGAAATATCATAAAAACTTCTATTCATGACAAAGGATTTGGATATATTGCGTTTTCTGTGTCCAGAATGAAAGTAATATAGCCGATACACAAGTGACGTGTCCGCAGATTTTCCGCGCTGAGTTGAATGTTTTTCTACTCTGGAATATCCGTGTTCCGCGGGAAATCAGTGCATAATACGCTCCCTGCCATTAAGAAATCAGTGCGTAATTCGCTCCCTGCCATTAAGAAACAACAGAAATCAGTGCGTAATACGCTCCCTGTAATTCGCTCCCTGCCATTAAGAAACAACAGAAAAAATCTGCCTCCAGCTGAAAATCCGCCCTCGGTGTGATGCCGGCCTAATGCAGTGTGATGCACGTACCACGCAGAGGAGTCAGGGGATAGATAGATCATCGAAAAAGGAAAAATACCCGCCCACTATTACTGCTGACGAAGGCCAACCTGCTATGGGCCGAAACGTTGTGAAATAAAGTCACTGGGAGCAGCAGTAATAGTGTGGGAGCAGCAGTAATAGTGTGGGAGCAGCAGTAATAGTGTGCGGAGCAGCAGTAATAGTGTGGGAGCAGCAGTAATAGTGTGGGAGCAGCAGTAATAGTGTAGTATAGTAATAGTGTGGGAGCAGCAGTAATAGTGTGGGAGCAGCAGTAATAGTGTAGTATAGTAATAGTGTGGGAGCAGCAGTAATAGTGTGGGAGCAGCAGTAATAGTGTGGGAGCAGCAGTAATAGTGTAGTATAGTAATAGTGTGGGAGCAGCAGTAATAGTGTGGGAGCAGCAGTAATAGTGTGGGAGCAGCAGTAATAGTGTGGGAGCAGCAGTAATAGTGTAGTATAGTAATAGTGTGGGAGCAGCAGTAATAGTGTGGGAGCAGCAGTAATAGTGTGGGAGCAGCAGTAATAGTGTAGTATAGTAATAGTGTGGGAGCAGCAGTAATAGTGTGGGAGCAGCAGTAATAGTGTGGGAGCAGCAGTAATAGTGTAGTATAGTAATAGTGTGGGAGCAGCAGTAATAGTGTGGGAGCAGCAGTAATAGTGTGGGGAGCAGCAGTAATAGTGTGCGGAGCAGCAGTAATAGTGTGCGGAGCAGCAGTAATAGTGTGGGAGCAGCAGTAATAGTGTGGGAGCAGCAGTAATAGTGTGGGAGCAGCAGTAATAGTGTGCGGAGCAGCAGTAATAGTGTAGCACAGTAATAGTGTGGGAGCAGCAGTAATAGTGTGGGAGCAGCAGTAATAGTGTGGGAGCAGCAGTAATAGTGTGGGAGCAGCAGTAATAGTGTAGTATAGTAATAGTGTGGGAGCAGCAGTAATAGTGTGGGAGCAGCAGTAATAGTGTGGGAGCAGCAGTAATAGTGTGGGAGCAGCAGTAATAGTGTAGTATAGTAATAGTGTGGGAGCAGCAGTAATAGTGTGGGAGCAGCAGTAATAGTGTGGGAGCAGCAGTAATAGTGTAGTATAGTAATAGTGTGGGAGCAGCAGTAATAGTGTGGGAGCAGCAGTAATAGTGTGGGAGCAGCAGTAATAGTGTAGTATAGTAATAGTGTGGGAGCAGCAGTAATAGTGTGGGAGCAGCAGTAATAGTGTGGGAGCAGCAGTAATAGTGTGGGAGCAGCAGTAATAGTGTGGGAGCAGCAGTAATAGTGTGGGAGCAGCAGTAATAGTGTAGTATAGTAATAGTGTGGGAGCAGCAGTAATAGTGTGGGAGCAGCAGTAATAGTGTGGGAGCAGCAGTAATAGTGTGGGAGCAGCAGTAATAGTGTAGTATAGTAATAGTGTGGGAGCAGCAGTAATAGTGTGGGAGCAGCAGTAATAGTGTGGGAGCAGCAGTAATAGTGTGGGAGCAGCAGTAATAGTGTGGGAGCAGCAGTAATAGTGTGGGAGCAGCAGTAATAGTGTGGGAGCAGCAGTAATAGTGTGGGAGCAGCAGTAATAGTGTAGTATAGTAATAGTGTGGGAGCAGCAGTAATAGTGTGGGAGCAGCAGTAATAGTGTGGGAGCAGCAGTAATAGTGTGAGTAGTAGTAATAGTGTGGGAGCAGCAGTAATAGTGTGGGAGCAGCAGTAATAGTGTGGGAGCAGCAGTAATAGTGTGGGAGCAGCAGTAATAGTGTAGTATAGTAATAGTGTGGGAGCAGCAGTAATAGTGTGGGAGCAGCAGTAATAGTGTGGGAGCAGCAGTAATAGTGTAGTATAGTAATAGTGTGGGAGCAGCAGTAATAGTGTGGGAGCAGCAGTAATAGTGTGGGAGTAGTAGTAATAGTGTGGGAGCAGCAGTAATAGTGTGGGAGCAGCAGTAATAGTGTGGAGCAGCAGTAATAGTGTGGGAGCAGCAGTAATAGTGTGGGAGCAGCAGTAATAGTGTGGGAGCAGCAGTAATAGTGTGGGAGCAGCAGTAATAGTGTGAGTAGCAGTAATAGTGTGGGAGCAGCAGTAATAGTGTGGGAGCAGCGTATAGTGTGTTAGTAATAGTGTGGGAGCAGCAGTAATAGTGTGGGAGCAGCAGTAATAGTGTGGGAGCAGCAGTAATAGTGTGGGAGCAGCAGTAATAGTGTAGTATAGTAATAGTGTGGGAGCAGCAGTAATAGTGTGGGAGCAGCAGTAATAGTGTGGGAGCAGCTAGTAATAGTGTGGGGAGCAGCAGTAATAGTGTGGGAGCAGCAGTAATAGTGTGGGAGCAGCAGTAATAGTGTGGGAGCAGCAGTAATAGTGTAGTATAGTAATAGTGTGGGAGCAGCAGTAATAGTGTGGGAGCAGCAGTAATAGTGTGGGAGCAGCAGTAATAGTGTAGTATAGTAATAGTGTGGGAGCAGCAGTAATAGTGTGGGAGCAGCAGTAATAGTGTGGGAGCAGCAGTAATAGTGTAGTATAGTAATAGTGTGGGAGCAGCAGTAATAGTGTGGGAGCTATGCAGTAATAGTGTGGGAGCAGCAGTAATAGTGTGGGAGCAGCAGTAATAGTGTAGTATAGTAATAGTGTGGGAGCAGCAGTAATAGTGTGGGAGCAGCAGTAATAGTGTGGGAGCAGCAGTAATAGTGTGGGAGCAGCAGTAATAGTGTAGTATAGTAATAGTGTGGGAGCAGCAGTAATAGTGTGGGAGCAGCAGTAATAGTGTGGGAGCAGCAGTAATAGTGTGGGAGCAGCAGTAATAGTGTGGGAGCAGCAGTAATAGTGTGGGAGCAGCAGTAATAGTGTGGGAGCAGCAGTAATAGTGTAGTATAGTAATAGTGTGGGAGCAGCAGTAATAGTGTGGGAGCAGCAGTAATAGTGTGGGAGCAGCAGTAATAGTGTGGGAGCAGCAGTAATAGTGTAGTATAGTAATAGTGTGGGAGCAGCAGTAATAGTGTGGGAGCAGCAGTAATAGTGTGGGAGCAGCAGTAATAGTGTAGTATAGTAATAGTGTGGGAGCAGCAGTAATAGTGTGGACAGCAGTAATGTGGGAGCAGCAGTAATAGTGTGGGAGCAGCAGTAATAGTGTAGTATAGTAATAGTGTGGGAGCAGCAGTAATAGTGTGGGAGCAGCAGTAATAGTGTGGGAGCAGCAGTAATAGTGTGGGAGCAGCAGTAATAGTGTAGTATAGTAATAGTGTGGGAGCAGCAGTAATAGTGTGGGAGCAGCAGTAATAGTGTGGGAGCAGCAGTAATAGTGTGGGAGCAGCAGTAATAGTGTGGGAGCAGCAGTAATAGTGTGGGAGCAGCAGTAATAGTGTGGGAGCAGCAGTAATAGTGTAGTATAGTAATAGTGTGGGAGCAGCAGTAATAGTGTGGGAGCAGCAGTAATAGTGTGGGAGCAGCAGTAATAGTGTAGTATAGTAATAGTGTGGGAGCAGCAGTAATAGTGTGGGAGCAGCAGTAATAGTGTGGGAGCAGCAGTAATAGTGTAGTATAGTAATAGTGTGGGAGCAGCAGTAATAGTGTGGGAGCAGCAGTAATAGTGTGGGAGCAGCAGTAATAGTGTAGTATAAGTAATAGTGTGGGAGCAGCAGTAATAGTGTGGGAGCAGCAGTAATAGTGTGGGAGCAGCAGTAATAGTGTGGGAGCAGCAGTAATAGTGTAGTATAGTAATAGTGTGGGAGCAGCAGTAATAGTGTGGGAGCAGCAGTAATAGTGTGGGAGCAGCAGTAATAGTGTAGTATAGTAATAGTGTGGGAGCAGCAGTAATAGTGTGGGAGCAGCAGTAATAGTGTGGGAGCAGCAGTAATAGTGTAGTATAGTAATAGTGTGGGAGCAGCAGTAATAGTGTGGGAGCAGCAGTAATAGTGTGGGAGCAGCAGTAATAGTGTGAGCAGCAGTAATAGTGTGGGAGCAGCAGTAATAGTGTAGTATAGTAATAGTGTGGGAGCAGCAGTAATAGTGTGGGAGCAGCAGTAATAGTGTGGGAGCAGCAGTAATAGTGTAGTATAGTAATAGTGTGGGAGCAGCAGTAATAGTGTGGGAGCAGCAGTAATAGTGTGGGAGCAGCAGTAATAGTGTGGGAGCAGCAGTAATAGTGTAGTAGTAGTAATAGTGTGGGAGCAGCAGTAATAGTGTGGGAGCAGCAGTAATAGTGTGGGAGCAGCAGTAATAGTGTGGGAGCAGCAGTAATAGTGTAGGGAATATTAGGTAATAGTGTGGGAGCAGCAGTAATAGTGTGGGAGCAGCAGTAATAGTGTGGGAGCAGCAGTAATAGTGTGGGAGCAGCAGTAATAGTGTAGTATAGTAATAGTGTGGGAGCAGCAGTAATAGTGTGGGAGCAGCAGTAATAGTGTGGGAGCAGCAGTAATAGTGTGGGAGTAGTAGTAATAGTGTGGGAGCAGCAGTAATAGTGTGGGAGCAGCAGTAATAGTGTGGGAGCAGCAGTAATAGTGTAGTATAGTAATAGTGTGGGAGCAGCAGTAATAGTGTGGGAGCAGCAGTAATAGTGTGGGAGCAGCAGTAATAGTGTAGTATAGTAATAGTGTGGGAGCAGCAGTAATAGTGTAGTATAGTAATAGTGTGGGAGCAGCAGTAATAGTGTGGGAGCAGCAGTAATAGTGTGGGAGCAGCAGTAATAGTGTAGTATAGTAATAGTGTGGGAGCAGCAGTAATAGTGTGGGAGCAGCAGTAATAGTGTGGGAGCAGCAGTAATAGTGTAGTATAGTAATAGTGTGGGAGCAGCAGTAATAGTGTGGGAGCAGCAGTAATAGTGTGGGAGCAGCAGTAATAGTGTGGGAGCAGCAGTAATAGTGTGGGAGCAGCAGTAATAGTGTGCGGAGCAGCAGTAATAGTGTGGGAGCAGCAGTAATAGTGTGGGAGCAGCAGTAATAGTGTGGGAGCAGCAGTAATAGTGTGGGAGCAGCAGTAATAGTGTGCGGAGCAGCAGTAATAGTGTAGTATAGTAATAGTGTGGGAGCAGCAGTAATAGTGTGGGAGCAGCAGTAATAGTGTGGGAGCAGCAGTAATAGTGTGGGAGCAGCAGTAATAGTGTAGTATAGTAATAGTGTGGGAGCAGCAGTAATAGTGTGGGAGCAGCAGTAATAGTGTGGGAGCAGCAGTAATAGTGTGGGAGCAGCAGTAATAGTGTAGTATAGTAATAGTGTGGGAGCAGCAGTAATAGTGTGGGAGCAGCAGTAATAGTGTGGGAGCAGCAGTAATAGTGTAGTATAGTAATAGTGTGGGAGCAGCAGTAATAGTGTGGGAGCAGCAGTAATAGTGTGGGAGCAGCAGTAATAGTGTAGTATAGTAATAGTGTGGGAGCAGCAGTAATAGTGTGGGAGCAGCAGTAATAGTGTGGGAGCAGCAGTAATAGTGTAGTATAGTAATAGTGTGGGAGCAGCAGTAATAGTGTGGGAGCAGCAGTAATAGTGTGGGAGCAGCAGTAATAGTGTAGTATAGTAATAGTGTGGGAGCAGCAGTAATAGTGTTTTCATTTTCACTCACGTATTACTTTACCCAGCAGCACCGGCGACTTTGGATGTGCAGATATATGATAGATAGATCATTATCAATGCAGAGAGTAATGCACTTTTTAATATATGATAGATAGATTATTACCAATGCAGAGAGTAATGCACTTTTTAATATATGATAGATAGATCATTACCAATGCAGAGAGTAATGCACTTTTTAATATATGATAGATAGATCATTATCAATGCAGAGAGTAATGCACTTTTTAATATATGATAGATAGATTATTATCAATGCACTTTTTAATACATGATAGATAGATCATTATCAATGCAGAGAGTAATGCACTTTTTAATATATGATAGATAGATCATTATCAATGCAGAGAGTAATGCACTTTTTAATATATGATAGATAGATTATTATCAATGCACTTTTTAATACATGATAGATAGATCATTACCATGCACTTTTTAATACATGATAGATAGATCATTACCAATGCAGAGAGTAATGCACTTTTTAATACATGATAGATAGATCATTACCAATGCAGAGAGTAATGCCCAGCAGCACCGGCGACTTTTTGGATGTGCGTGCACTTTTTAATATATGATAGATAGATCATTATCAATGCAGAGAGTAATGCAGTGTGACGCACATACCACGCAGATAGGTGTTAGGATTGGTTAGGTCATGCGGTAGGGAAAGCACTGACTTACAGGCGGAGCTTCAGTGATGTCACTACCAGTGGCTAATTGCTTAAATGAACACCTGTCCTTCCTTCATGGCCACACAATTAGCCTAGGCCTGCTTGGAGAGCAGGGCCTTGATTTCCCTCTGGATTGTCGCTATGCCACACGTGTGTCCTGGATCAACGTGTTGGCACATGGACTATTTGTTTGATTTTCACTTATTGTTTTGGATGTAACACCACTTAAAGAAACTGAACTAACAACGAAGACGCTTGGGCTGGCCAAAGGCCTAGCTAGTCATAGGAAGACCGGGCAGAGAGTACCAGCACGCCGCAGGTATGTTGACCGCTCTCTGATTCTTCTGCCAAGCTGACACACACACACGCATACATTACATTTAGGACCTACTACCAAGTTGGCGCACCACACGTAGGGCTAGCGTGTAGGGTAAACAGTGGGTTAGTTTGGGTTTACGTTACGTTGGGGCCGAGGTTCAGCTACATTAGTTTAACCCCTAGACAACGTGAGTTCGTGTAGCTGCTGGGCCGTCGGCCTTTTCGTAACATAGGACATTAGAGTAATGCAGTGTGACGCACATACCACGCAGATAGGACATTAGAGTAATGCAGTGTGATGCACGTACCACGCAGATGAGTCAGGGGATAGATCATTATGCAGTGTGACGCACATACCACGCAGATGAGTCAGGGGATAGATCATTACCATGCAGTGTGACGCACGTGGATGTGCGTGCACTTTTTAATATATGATAGATAGATCATTACCATGCAGAGAGTAATGCAGTGTGACGCACGTACCACGCAGATGAGTCAGGGGATAGATAGATCATTATGCAGTGTGACGCACGTACCACGCAGATGAGTCGGGATAGATAGATCATTACCATGCAGAGAGTAATGCAGTGTGATGAGTCAGGGGATAGATCATTATGCAGTGTGACGCACATACCACGCAGATGACATCCACAGAAGCGGCGTGGAAGGTCTCCCCGGTGAAGACGTACTTAAAGGAGACGGTGGTGTCTGTGTCACACGGGAGCGGATCTTTCACATCCTTGATGGTCAGAGAGCTGGCCGAGGCGGCGTGAGGGGACGCAGGCTGCAGTCGGGACACAAACTTGCTTGCGTATTCATAGTATGGAGTTCGATACGACCTGTAGGAGTCCACGTCCATAGACATGCCGACCTGGAGGAGGGAAAGAAGGTTGGGTATTCATATGGAGTAGGGCTGGGCGATTATACGATCTCGATTAGGGATCGCGATCAAATTTAGTTCGATCACGGTGATCAGCTGTGGGCATATTTTCTCGATCACGTGCGTTACATGTTGGAAAGGTGCGCGCCAACTGCTGCTAACAATCAAAGTTCCCTGCACCGCTGTGAGCAAGCCTTTACCAGAGAGAACTTAGCCGTCGTTTCGGGTATTTATGAAGACACACGCATTTCTATCATCTTTAAGAAATTCTGGGAGCATTCCATAGTTAGATGTTGGTACGCGGACAGCCACGAGTGAAAGTCTTGCGCGATCGTTAAAAAAAAAAAGTGTAGTGTTGTTGACGGCAAAACAGGCGAGGAAGGGAGAAATAGTGGGGCACATTTAGCGGTTGCAACGTTTATCTACGGTTCCTTATGCGAGACATACAAGTTTTTTCCGACGTTTTATCATCTTCAACTCCAGATTCTTAATTGTAACACATACGACAAGAAGAGTTGCTGTTTTAGCCACAACTCCCGCTTTTAGAACTTCCAACACAGCGGCAATTCTACCGTCTCTCTCCCAATTCTCTGACACTCTCTCGCACCTGCGCGCGTGTACACATACACACACGCACGCAGGCACACCTAAACTCCACCCCTTAATTCCTCAAAAAGGCACATAGCAACCTAGGAAATTTAACAGATAACAAAACATCATTATCACACAAACTTGCAGGAGTATGCTCATCATGCATTGTATGCATCACACCATATTTCACCTTGTCTGGTAGAAATTACAGTGATGTGTATCATGTTTCTGCTATACTATATTTGAAAGGCAGTTTATGACAGTTTATGAAAGTTTATGCATTTTGGGATACCATAATTGCAATAAATTAGATCAATAAATTGCAGTATCTGTAGGCTGTTTGCAATTGCATATGAGCCAGTGTAATGACAAGATTTCAGTTATTTTCATTAGTTTACAATTTAAATGTATTTATTTGTACTTTTTTTTGGGGGGGGGGGTACGTTATATCATTCATGATCGTGATTAAAAATCGACATCGTTCAATCTGAGAAAAAAAATCGTGATAACTTTTTTTTCCATATCGCCCAGCCCTAATATGGAGTGCACATGACACAGACACACACACACACACACACACACACACGTGCATAGGAGTCCACGTCCATAGACATGCCGACCTGGAGGAGGAAAGAAGGTTGGGTATTCATATGGAGTGCACATGAGACACACACACACACACACACACACACACACACACACACACACACACGTGCATAGGAGTCCACGTCCATAGACATGCCGACCTGGAGGAGGAAAGAAGGTTGGGTATTCATGTGGAGTGCACATGACACACACACACACACACACACACACACAGAACCCTGTTGTGATGTGATTCTTACACTGAGCTCGAAGTTGTCTGGGAGCGGCGCCGTGTCCACAGAGAACTGGGCCGCTCCTTCAGCATCGGTGGTGAGGTTCTGCAGCAGCTCTCTCTCCCAGCGCCGCCCTTTAAACAGATGGACCACTCGGCCTGCGATGCCTTTACCATCGTAACGGACAGCTTTGATCTGGACAGAGAAATAAAATAGCAACTTGCTGGAGACTTTGAGAAATAAAATGGCAGTCTGGATCATTAGTACTAATGAGAGGATATGGAACCGGAACTTATTGGAGACAGTCTGGATCATTAGTACTAATGAGAGGATATGGAACCGGAACTTATTGGAGACAGTCTGGATCATTAGTACTAATGAGAGGATATGGAACCGGAACTTATTGGAGACAGTCTGGATCATTAGTACTAATGAGAGGATATGGAACCGGAACTTATTGGAGACAGTCTGGATCATTAGTACTAATGAGAGGATATGGAACCGGAACTTATTGGTTAATTGACAACCCTACAGATAAAGGATTCTGTACTTATATATATACACACACACACACACACACACACACACACACACACACACCATAATGGTAAATCACAGTTATAGTCATCATGAAAGCTTTCAGTTTTCAGGGCTGTAGGAGAGTAGATCATCTGCATAGACTCTGTGCATTCATGTGTGTGTGTGTGTGTGTGTGTGTGTGTCAGTGATGTTCACGCAAGTCCCAGACTTGGACTCGAGTCGCACTTAAGTCGCACAAACAAAGACTTGAGACTTGGACTTAGACTTGCCCTCAATGACTCGAGACTTGACTCGGACTTGAGCCTTGTGACTCGTGAACAATGATCATTTCGCTGAAAAAAAAAAAATCATCTTTTTGTTTTTCCAATGTGTTCCCTTGCCTTATGGGAAACGCAGAGCGCTGGCAGAATATTTCTCTCCCAGATTGCGCAATGCATGTGTGCAGTCAGAAATCAACAATGACCATGGCGACGGCAAATTCACCTGTTCCATTTGTTGTTGCATTTGAATATAAAGACTTCTCACACAGGGCGAACAGCCCTTTGCAAAGAGTGTGGTGTCAGGATAAATGATGCTGGCTCAACTATATCCAACTTTATCAGGCACCTCAGAACGACACACAAGCAGGGAAGCGCTTATTGTTATGGGGTGTTTTTGATTATCTTTTCTTTTTGTGTTATTGCCTTATTGGCATGCTGTTATTATGTTCTCTGATGATAAAGGGGTACTGTATGCTTGCGCAGTTGCAATGTATAGGTTGTAAACATAAGTCAATGTCTTAATTGATTGTTAACCGTGATTTGGTTGTGACCGATAGTATTTAATGTTACCCAACAGTCGGGGTTCGCCTCTGACGCGAGAGGATCTAATGATGGTATGCTATGTTATATTGCCTAGTTTGTGCAGACATCCTGATATTGATAATGCCTCCCTGATGCCCGCAATAGAATAATATCTCCCGGAATCTAGAGCTAGTAAGCCAGGGCATGCACGTGAAACATTTACGTCTACATCGCGCATCTTAATATGCGCGCATTTGAAGTGATCGAGAGGGACAGAGAGAGAAGCGGTGCCGGTGTGTGTGTGCATGCCTGGTGCATGCAAGACATAGAGCGTCCTGATTGGCTTACTAATTGGCTGAGTAAACCAATCAGCTTTCAGTTTAGGCGGTCTTTTAACTCAGCTCGGTAATGTCAACAGGATCGGTATGGCAGAGAAAGAAGAAAATACTGTATAAGACCCATTTTACCTCTGATTATACAAAACAATACCCTTGCCTGATAAGAGTTAAAAAATACTGACAATTTCGACAGATGCACCGTTGGTAACAGTGAATTCAGTATTGTCCATGGTGGCTTGAATGACTGTAAAAAGCATGTTGAGGTGAGTAGTGTAATTATCCATTATATCAGATCTAGGCCTATAACTGGCTGTCATGAAAAGATCAAACTATTTAAAACTTTCTGTAAACCAACAATATATGAATAAGCTGATAAATATAATAGCCTGTACATTTCCTTGAATAATACAGTTTATTGAAATACATGATGAATAATCTTATACTAATATAGGGCGAAGAAAAAAAAAACATCCCATAGGCTACATGATTTGTTTCTGTAATACCAAATTTTAAATCCTATGGATTTAAGATAGGAAGTTTCTGTAATATGCTATTAAAATGCAGTTGATCAAAATAGGATTTTAGACCTCAAGAATGGAAATGCTACACAGCATAATGTAGCCTATCTGTGGTATTTGTTTTCTAAATATTTAAGTTTAAACAAAACGTTCATGTTTCTTCACAATTTGGAATTTAAATAGCCCTCTTAAGATACAATGCACCATACCATGCCCCCCCCCCCCCCAAACAGTTAATATAGCCTAACAGTTATCCAGCATCATCTCAGACAGACAAAAAGGTTAATAGTTCATTTCAGTCATTTGAGACTTGACTTGAGACTTGACTTGGTCTTGGGACGAAAGACTCGAGACTTGACTTGACATTGCTCCCAAGGACTTGAGACTTGACTTGGACTTGAGTACAAAGACTTGGGACTTGACTTGGACTTGGAAAAAATGACTTGTGAACATCACTGGTGTGTGTGTGTATGTTTTTATCTGTGTGTGTGTGTATGTGAGTGTCTGTGTGTGTGTGTGTGTGTGTGCTGGCGGAGATGCCCCTTCACCTACCTTCCCCTTCAACACAGCTCCCTCCTCGATCACGTCTGGCGTGTCCTCAAAGGTGTGTGTGTGTGTGTGTGTGTGTGTGTGTGTGTGTGTGTGTGTGTGTGTGTGTTTCACCTACCTTCCCCTTCAACACAGCCCCCTCCTCGATCACGTCTGGCGTGTCCTCAAAGGTGACTTTCCCGAGAGAGTAGTCCAGCCTGATGTCTTTGTTCTCGGACCGGCTGATATCTGACACAAACACACACACACACATATATATTTGGACCGGCTGATATCTGAGCCAGGAATTAGAGCAATAAAGTACCCAGCAGCTTTGGTGGAGACTCTCTCTCTCTCTCTCTCTCTCTCTCTCTCTCTCTCTCTCTCTCTCTCTCTCTCTCTCAGCTTTGGTGGACATACACTTTTCTAAATGGCTTTGAACTTACCTAAACTTACTTACTATTCAGTACCACCATTTATCATCACTGAATATATTTGTCATTTAGCACCAAATATAATTTTTTCTGGACATATTACCAGGTTACATGGGGCCAACATCATGTTTATTGCTGAGTAACAATAAAAACATGGGCCTCTACATGAATGGACACTTTTCATACCATACCACCGACCCGTTTCTTTGAAATAGCCTACTTTCATTACCAAAGTTCTATTTTGCTATATTTAAGAGTTGAAGGAGCCAGCAACTTTCTTCACCACCCTCATGCCTGGGTCAACTGCACGTGCACACACACACACACACACACACACACACACACACACACACGTGCGGGAGTATAGAACTATCAGGCGGTCTCTGCACTCATTCCGGATTTCTGCTGTGTGACAGTAGGAGACTTTTGTCCTTTCAAGAGTTTTGCTTCCTTCATTCTTTTTCTATCTGCTTTATACATAGCATTGGCTATTAGCAACAGTATCTTTAGCTAGCTGGCTATTAGCAACAGTATCTTTAACTAGCTGGCTATTAGCAACAGTATCTTTAGCTAGCTGGCTATTAGCAACAGTATCTTTAGGTAGTTGGCTATTAGCAACAGTATCTTTAGCTAACTAAATGACAAGTGCTCATTTGAAATGTTAATCCTGACTGTGTTTTGTGAGGGCAGAACTTTGATGCGTTCGTTGTGTAAACGAAACCGGTAACCTATGTGCGGTTAGCTTACCTGTTCTTAGAGTTAACCTGTGCTGTTAGCTTACCTGTTCTTAGCGTTTACCTGTGCGGTTAGCTTACCTGTTCCCTCCTCGACTACTGTTGCTGTGAATGTCAGCACATCCTTCAGCTTTTTGTTCAAGTCCTTATTTGTAAGTGTTGCCATGGAGACAGCATGAGCAGCGCAGCCAGACGCGTCCAACTGCAGGGATCAAACAGCACACACACACACACACACACACACACACACACACACACACACACACATCCAACTGCAGGGTCAAACAGCACACAGAAGTATTTCTGTTTACACACGCTTACACACACACACACACACACACACACACATCCAACTGCAGGGTGTCTCCACCAGAGATGGGAATCATTATGACATCATACAATCATATCCATATATTCATCATGACATCATACATTCATATTCATTTATTCATCATGACATCATACATTCATACCTCCAACTTTTCCATATGGCATATGGACTCTGCGACATCACCAGCATCTTGCCCCTGAAACCCGCCCCTGGCATCAGCCTCCCGACACAATAGCAGTGTGGCCTTCCCAGGCACTGGGGCTCCAAATGTGTACCTGAAAACCAGGCCAGACACACCTGTGAGCGTTAACACTGCAGAACCAGGCCAGACACACCTGTGTGCGTTAACACTGATAACCAGGCCAGACACACCTGTGTGCGTTAACACTGATAACCAGACCAGACACACCTGTGTGCGTTAACACTGACTGATAACCAGGCCAGACACACCTGTGTGCGTTAACACTGATGGAAAACCAGGCCAGACACACCTGTGTGCGTTAACACTGACTGATAACCAGGCCAGACACACCTGTGTGCGTTAACACTGATGGAAAACCAGGCCAGACACACCTGTGTGCGTTAACACTGATGGAAAACCAGGCCAGACACACCTGTGTGCGTTAACACTGATAACCAGTGCTGTGCAGTGTACAGTGCTGAGCACTCCCCTTCCAACGTTCTATTCCATAGTTTTCAATACAGTATATATACAGTAGTTTTCAATACAGTATAGTGCACTGCTACAGTATAGTGCGCTGCTCTTTGCTACAGTATAGTGCGCTGCTCTTTGCTACAGTATAGTGCGCTGCTCTTTGCTACAGTATAGTGCGCTGCTCTTTGCTACAGTATAGTGCGCTGCTACAGTATAGTGCGCTGCTACAGTATAGTGCGCTGCTACAGTATAGTGTGCTGCTCTTTGCTACAGTATAGTGTGCTGCTACAGTATAGTGCGCTGCTACAGTATAGTGCGCTGCTCTTTGCTACAGTATAGTGCGCTGCTACAGTATAGTGCGCTGCTCTTTGCTACAGTATAGTGCGCTGCTCTTTGCTACAGTATAGTGCGCTGCTCTTTGCTACAGTATAGTGCACTGCTACAGTATAGTACGCTGCTCTTTGCTACAGTATAGTGCGCTGCTCTTTGCTACAGTATAGTGCGCTGCTCTTTGCTACAGTATAGTGCGCTGCTCTTTGCTACAGTATAGTACGCTGCTCTTTGCTACAGTATAGTGTGCTGCTCTTTGCTACAGTATAGTGCGCTGCTCTTTGCTACAGTATAGTGCGCTGCTCTTTACTACAGTATAGTGTGCTGCTACAGTATAGTGCACTGCTACAGTATAGTGCGCTGCTCTTTGCTACAGTATAGTGCGCTGCTCTCTTTGTTACAGTATAGTGCGCTGCTACAGTATAGTGCACTGCTACAGTATAGTACGCTGCTACAGTATAGTGCGCTGCTCTTTGCTACAGTATAGTGCGCTGCTACAGTATAGTGGGCTGCTCTTTGCTACAGTATAGTGTGCTGCTCTTTGCTACAGTATAGTGTGCTGCTACAGTATAGTGCACTGCTACAGTATAGTGCGCTGCTACAGTATAGTGCGCTGCTCTTTGCTACAGTATAGTGCGCTGCTACAGTATAGTGCGCTGCTCTTTGCTACAGTATAGTGCGCTGCTCTTTGCTACAGTATAGTGCACTGCTACAGTATAGTGCGCTGCTCTTTGCTACAGTATAGTGCGCTGCTACAGTATAGTGCGCTGCTCTTTGCTACAGTATAGTGCGCTGCTCTTTGCTACAGTATAGTGCGCTGCTACAGTATAGTGCGCTGCTCTTTGCTACAGTATAGTGTGCTGCTCTTTGCTACAGTATAGTGCGCTGCTACAGTATAGTGCGCTGCTCTTTGCTACAGTATAGTGCGCTGCTACAGTATAGTGCGCTGCTCTTTGCTACAGTATAGTGTGCTGCTCTTTGCTACAGTATAGTGCGCTGCTCTTTGCTACAGTATAGTGCGCTGCTACAGTATAGTGCGCTGCTCTTTGCTACAGTATAGTGCGCTGCTACAGTATAGTGCGCTGCTCTTTGCTACAGTATAGTGTGCTGCTCTTTGCTACAGTATAGTGCGCTGCTCTTTGCTACAGTATAGTGCGCTGCTCTTTGCTACAGTATAGTACGCTGCTCTTTGCTACAGTATAGTGCGCTGCTCTTTGCTACAGTATAGTGCGCTGCTCTTTGCTACAGTATAGTGCGCTGCTCTTTGCTACAGTATAGTACGCTGCTCTTTGCTACAGTATAGTACGCTGCTCTTTGCTACAGTATAGTGCGCTGCTCTTTGCTACAGTATAGTGCGCTGCTCTTTGCTACAGTATAGTGCGCTGCTCTTTGCTACAGTATAGTGCGCTGCTACAGTATAGTGCGCTGCTCTTTGCTACAGTATAGTGCACTGCTACAGTATAGTGCGCTGCTCTTTGCTACAGTATAGTGCGCTGCTCTTTGCTACAGTATAGTGCGCTGCTCTTTGCTACAGTATAGTGTGCTGCTCTTTGCTACAGTATAGTGCGCTGCTACAGTATAGTGCGCTGCTACAGTATAGTGTGCTGCTCTTTGCTACAGTATAGTGCGCTGCTACAGTATAGTGCGCTGCTCTTTGCTACAGTATAGTGCGCTGCTCTTTGCTACAGTATAGTGTGCTGCTCTTTGCTACAGTAT
Source organism: Sardinella longiceps (assembly GCA_027497455.2). Taxonomy (NCBI): domain Eukaryota; kingdom Metazoa; phylum Chordata; class Actinopteri; order Clupeiformes; family Clupeidae; genus Sardinella; species Sardinella longiceps. The sequence continues at coordinate 8,168 of JAODXP020002652.1, read as the reverse complement.
AGTGCGCTGCTCTTTGCTACAGTATAGTGCGCTGCTACAGTATAGTGCGCTGCTCTTTGCTACAGTATAGTACGCTGCTCTTTTCTACAGTATAGTGCGCTGCTCTTTTCTACAGTATAGTACGCTGCTCTTTGCTACAGTATAGTACGCTGCTCTTTGCTACAGTATAGTGCGCTGCTCTTTGCTACAGTATAGTGCGCTGCTACAGTATAGTGTGCTGCTCTTTGCTACAGTATAGTGCGCTGCTCTTTGCTACAGTATAGTGCGCTGCTCTTTGCTACAGTATAGTGTGCTGCTCTTTGCTACAGTATAGTGCGCTGCTCTTTGCTACAGTATAGTGCGCTGCTCTTTGCTACAGTATAGTGCGCTGCTCTTTGCTACAGTATAGTACGCTGCTCTTTGCTACAGTATAGTGCGCTGCTCTTTGCTACAGTATAGTGCGCTGCTCTTTGCTACAGTATAGTGCGCTGCTACAGTATAGTGCGCTGCTCTTTGCTACAGTATAGTGCGCTGCTCTTTGCTACAGTATAGTGCGCTGCTCTTTGCTACAGTATAGTGCGCTGCTACAGTATAGTGCGCTGCTCTTTGCTACAGTATAGTGCACTGCTACAGTATAGTGCGCTGCTCTTTGCTACAGTATAGTGCGCTGCTCTTTGCTACAGTATAGTGCGCTGCTCTTTGCTACAGTATAGTGTGCTGCTCTTTGCTACAGTATAGTGCGCTGCTCTTTGCTACAGTATAGTGCGCTGCTACAGTATAGTGTGCTGCTCTTTGCTACAGTATAGTGCGCTGCTACAGTATAGTGCGCTGCTCTTTGCTACAGTATAGTGTACAATGCTCTTTGCTACAGTATAGTGTGCTGCTCTTTGCTACAGTATAGTGCGCTGCTCTTTGCTACAGTATAGTGCGCTGCTACAGTATAGTGCGCTGCTCTTTGCTACAGTATAGTGCGCTGCTCTTTTCTACAGTATAGTGCGCTGCTCTTTGCTACAGTATAGTGCGCTGCTCTTTGCTACAGTATAGTGCGCTGCTCTTTGCTACAGTATAGTGCGCTGCTCTTTGCTACAGTATAGTGTGCTGCTACAGTATAGTGTGCTGCTCTTTGCTACAGTATAGTGCGCTGCTCTTTGCTACAGTATAGTGCGCTGCTCTTTGCTACAGTATAGTGCGCTGCTACAGTATAGTGCACTGCTCTTTGCTACAGTATAGTGCGCTGCTCTTTGCTACAGTATAGTGCGCTGCTACAGTATAGTGCGCTGCTCTTTGCTACAGTATAGTGCGCTGCTCTTTGCTACAGTATAGTGCGCTGCTCTTTGCTACAGTATAGTGCACTGCTACAGTATAGTGCGCTGCTCTTTGCTACAGTATAGTGCGCTGCTACAGTATAGTGCGCTGCTCTTTGCTACAGTATAGTATGCTGCTCTTTGCTACAGTATAGTGTGCTGCTCTTTGCTACAGTATAGTGCGCTGCTCGCTGCTACAGTATAGTGCGCTGCTCTTTGCTACAGTATAGTGCGCTGCTACAGTATAGTGCGCTGCTCTTTGCTACAGTATAGTGCGCTGCTACAGTATAGTACGCTGCTCTTTGCTACAGTATAGTGCGCTGCTCTTTGCTACAGTATAGTGCGCTGCTCTTTGCTACAGTATAGTGCGCTGCTCTTTGCTACAGTATAGTGCGCTGCTACAGTATAGTGCACTGCTCTTTGCTACAGTATAGTGCACTGCCTGCTCTTTGCTACAGTATAGTGCGCTGCTCTTTGCTACAGTATAGTGCGCTGCTACAGTATAGTGCGCTGCTCTTTGCTACAGTATGGTGCGCTGCTACAGTATAGTGCGCTGCTCTTTGCTACAGTATAGTGCACTGCTCTTTGCTACAGTATAGTGCACTGCTACAGTATAGTGCGCTGCTCTTTGCTACAGTATAGTGCGCTGCTACAGTATAGTGCACTGCTCTTTGCTACAGTATAGTGCGCTGCTACAGTATAGTGCGCTGCTCTTTGCTACAGTATAGTGCGCTGCTCTTTGCTACAGTATAGTGCGCTGCTACAGTATAGTGCGCTGCTCTTTGCTACAGTATAGTGCGCTGCTCTTTGCTACAGTATAGTGCGCTGCTCTTTGCTACAGTATAGTGCGCTGCTCTTTGCTACAGTATAGTGCGCTGCTACAGTATAGTGCGCTGCTCTTTGCTACAGTATAGTGCGCTGCTCTTTGCTACAGTATAGTACGCTGCTCTTTGCTACAGTATAGTGCGCTGCTACAGTATAGTGCGCTGCTCTTTGCTACAGTATAGTGCGCTGCTCTTTGCTACAGTATAGTGCGCTGCTCTTTGCTACAGTATAGTGCGCTGCTCTTTGCTACAGTATAGTGCGCTGCTCTTTGCTACAGTATAGTGCGCTGCTCTTTGCTACAGTATAGTGCGCTGCTACAGTATAGTGCGCTGCTCTTTGCTACAGTATAGTGCGCTGCCGGTGTGCGGGGGCAAACGAAACAGCCAAATTCAAAAGTGTTCCGCAATGTTGTCTGAAGCAGTGTGCAGAGTCCATAAGATGTCCAACAAACAAACACATGGTTCTCACATGGGCCCCACAAGGGTTAGTGGAGTTTTACGCTTCACATCTGACTACTGAAGTAAGAGATACCAAGTCCCCAAATCACTTCCTGTGCGTAACTCTTACTTGGCACATGCTTGTAATTGGATCTCTTCTGCTCCCACACTCACTGACTCGGGAACGTTGGGCATCACATCAAATTTAGGCAGAACTGAGAAGAGGAGGAGGAGCCATTAGAATTAGCATCGCTAGTTAGCCTTGAGACTAGTGCTAAACATTCATTAGCATCATCACTAACATTAACATTGCTAGTTTGCCTTGAGACTAGTGTTAAACATTCATTAGCATTGCTAACATTAACATTGCTAGTTTGCCTTGAGACTAGTGCTAAACATTCATTAGCATCGCTAGTTTGGCTTGAGACTAGTGCTAAACATACATTAGCATTACTAACATTAACATTGCTAGTTCGTCGTAAAATTAGCCTCTAAACATCCCTAATTATGCTAATCTGAAATAGCTATTAGCATTGCTATTGAACCTTGAGACTAGTGTTAAACATCCATCAAGCCTATCTCTAGAACTTATTTCTTCACTAAACGTTCATTAGCATCAATAACATTAGCATTGCTAGTTAGCCTTGAGACTAGTCTGAAACATCCATCCGGCCTGAGTCTAAATCATTTATTTACCATATTTCTTCACTTGAAAGCGGTGCACCCATTTCCTGTCCTGTCCACTGACAGTGACGGACAGCCTGTAGTGTCCCTGCGCCGCCTCAGGGTTTAAAGCGTGAGACAGCTGCGCTATCTTCTTCTCTGATGTCACATTCAGCCACTGGCCAATGGTGTTGCCCCGACTGTCCTGGGGCCACAGAAACAGAGAGGGGATGAAGAAACATTCCAAAGAAACAACATGGCTGCTGCAAGAGTTTATTTATTTACTGTAAGCCTCATCTGTAGTCTACATGCACCAATAGAGTCTAGGCAACAGTTTGCAATTCACAGCTTTAACAAAAAATTTTATGGTAAATAATATTTAATTATTTTTTAAAAGAGCAATGTTAACAGATACCATTAGTAAAAGGCAATTACCCCTAGAAAACCCATGCAGGCCCTGAGTTGGCCTATAGAGAGCTATGAGGGCTAAGTGTGGATCTATAGGGGGCTATGAGGGCTAAGTGAGGGTCTATAGAGAGCTATGAGGGCTAAGTGAGGGTCTATAGAGGGCTATGAGGGTCTATAGGGGGCTATGAGGGCTAAGTGAGGGTCTATAGAGAGCTATGAGGGCTAAGTGAGGGTCGATAGAGGGCTATGAGGGCTAAGTGAGGGTCTATAGGGGGCTATGAGGGCTGAGGGTTTATAAAGGGCTATGAGGGCTAAGTGAGGGTTTATAGGGGGCTATGAGGGCTGAGGGTCTATAGAGGGCTATGAGGGCTACGTGAGGGTCTATAGGGGGCTATGAGGGCTAAGTGAGGGTCTATAGAGGGCTATGAGGGCTGAGTGAGGGTCTATAGGGGGCTATGAGGGCTAAGTGAGGGTTTATATGGGGCTATGAGGGCTAAGTGAGGGTCTATAGAGGGCTATGAGGGCTAAGTGAGGGTCTATAGGGGGCTATGAGGGCTAAGTGAGGGTCTATAGAGGGCTATGAGGGCTAAGTGAGGGTCTATGGGGGCTATGAGGGCTATGTGAGGGTCTATAGGGGGCTAAGTGAGGGTCTATAGGGGGCTATGAGGGCTAAGTGAGGGTCTATAGGGGGCTAAATGAGGGTCTATAGGGGGCTAAGTGAGGGTCTATAGGGGGCTATGAGGGCTAAGTGAGGGTCTATAGGGGGCTATGAGGGCTAAGTGAGGGTCTATAGAGAGCTATGAGGGTCTATAGGGGGCTAAGTGAGGGTCTATAGGGGGCTATGAGGGCTATGTGAGGGTCTATAGGGGGCTAAGTGAGGGTCTATAGGGGGCTAAGTGAGGGTCTATAGGGGGCTATGAGGGCTAAGTGAGGGTCTATAGGGGGCTATGAGGGCTAAGTGAGGGTTTATAGGGGGCTATGAGGGCTAAGTGAGGGTCTATAGAGGGCTATGAGGGCTAAGTGAGGGTCTATAGGGGGCTATGAGGGCTAAGTGAGGGTCTATAGGGGGCTATGAGGGCTAAGTGAGGGTCTATAGAGGGCCATGACTTCCAAAGGAGGGACGCCCGTGAGAGGCCAATACTCAGATCCCACTACAGGGCATGACCCTTTGCCAGCCCAATATGAGTCCAAAAGGACTCGCTTGCAGGAATTTCACTCAGAAAGCACACGTCATTTAGCAATGGTCACAAGTGAAAGGTTTGCTCAAACTACAAATAAAACTAAAAACTTTTTGAGTACAAGTACGAGAATAAAGGACTGAGTATATGACTGCATATGTTCTGGTCACCAAGACAGCAGTTATGTTCCAGTCTCCATGGAAACAAGGGTCCACTATTCCCACTGAGTAACTGGTGTAGCTGCCAGAGGTGCCACTATGTAGCTGAAAAGAACACTTACCTCTAGTGTCACCAGGGGGTACTGCAGGGACAAAAGGAATTAAATTAATGGTTTGCACTTGTTATGTTCATCACATGCATTACAATACATTTGCAGTTACCATCCCCTGCCAGCAGAGGGACCCCCACACTCACTGCAGCTAGCAGGCTAAGATACTCTAGCTCACAGCCCACAGCTAGCAGGCTAAGATACTCTAGCTCACAGCCCACAGCTAGCAGGCTAAGATACTCTAGCCCACAGCCCACAGCTAGCAGGCAACCCGGGAATGTGTTTGTTCCCACAGCCCTATGTTCCCACAACCCAATGTTCCCACAGCCATATGTTCCCACAGCCATATGTTCCCACAGCCATATGTTCCCACAGCCATATGTTTCCACAGCCCTATATTCCCACAGCCCTATATCCCCACAGCCCTATGTTCCCACAGCTCAATGTTCCCACAGCTCAATGTTCCCACAGCCCAATGTTCCCACAGCCCATGCACAGCCCTATGTTCCCACAGCCCTATGTTCCCACAACTCTATGTTCCCACAGCTCCATGGAACAGGCTAACAGAGCTATCCCAGCCCTGAAGGGCTTTTAGCAGGCTAACAGGCTAGCAGGCTACCCCAGCCCTGAAGGGCTTTTAGCAGGCTAACAGGCTACTCCAGCCCCTGAAGGGCTTTTAGCAGGCTAACAGGCTAACAGGCTACCCCAGACCTGAAGGGCTTTTAGCAGGCTAACAGGTTACCCCAGCCCTGAAGGGCTTTTAGCAGGCTAACAGGCTAGCAGGCTACCCCAGCCCTGAAGGGCTTTTAGCAGGCTAACAGGCTAACAGGCTACCCCAGCCCTGAAGGGCTTTTAGTAGGCTAACAGGCTAGCAGGCTACCCCAGCCCTGAAGGGCTTTTAGCAGGCTAACAGGCTAACAGGCTACCCCAGCCCTGAAGGTCTTTTAGCAGGCTAACAGGCTAACAGGCTACCCCAGCCCTAAAGGGCTTTTAGCAGGCTAACAGGCTAGCCCCAGCCCTAAAGGGCTTTTAGCAGGCTAACAGGCTAACAGGCTACCCCAGCCCTGAAGGTGCTTTTAGCAGGCTAACAGGCTACCCCAGCCCTGAAGGGCTTTTAGCAGGCTAACAGGCTAACAGGCTACCCCCAGCCCTGAAGGGCTTTTAGCAGGCTAACAGGCTAACAGGCTACCCCAGCCCTGAAGGGCTTTTAGCAGGCTAACAGGCTAACAGGCTACCCCAGCCCTGAAGGGTTTTTAGCAGGCTAACAGGCTAACAGGCTACCCCAGCCCTGAAGGGCTTTTAGCAGGCTAACAGGCTAACAGGCTACCCCAGCCCTGAAGGTCAGTCACTCAGAGCCGCCAGAGCTCTCAGCAGGACTCACCATCTGCTGAAGGGGAATGAACTCGGTATCCATGGTAACCACTCTAAAGTGCACTGCAAGGGAGAACAGAGTTACAGTCAGACTATTAACTAGTGGCAGACAACACACACACACACACACACACACACACACACACACACACACACACTCACTGATAAACACACACCATGAAACTTCTCTAGTCAGTTACTTTTAGACATTGTGTTTACATTTGGTTGCCTGAAATGTAAATGTTGTAACTGGACTCATTAATTAATTAACTCAAATGTTGTAACTGTCATTATTGTGTATAATGAGTGTAGATTTAAGGAAATGATACCTTTTCAGAAAACCTGCTAAACAACACTTCAAATAATGTGCAAAAAATAACAAACAAAGAAATATACACCTATGAGGCATCTGTAGAAATAAACATACACAACACCTGTTTGACCTGAGCTGGATATGGGAAGAAAATTATGCTTAGAGAATAGAAGAGAAGAGAAGAGAAGAGAAGAGAAGAAAGAGAAGAGAATAAAACTTTAATGTCCACCAGGGGTAAAAATGTACCTTCGGTTCACCAAAAACATGAAAGCCAGATACACACAATCATTATAGAAAGAAATTACACAATTATTAATCACACTCTCATTAGACATATGCAGACATCCACGCTCATACAGTCATCACACCTCAGTCAAGAAAAAGATAATAAGTATGATTAAAAATAAGTGTAGAAATAGTATCTCAATTTGGCATCTTCACATGGTTTGGTTAAGAGTACTGATGGCATTTGGCATAAAGGATTTCTTAAATAGACCTTTTGCCAAAGACACTCTCTAGCGCCCCCCAGACCTCAGGAGTTAAACTGGCTGGAAAGTGGGTGTCTGCTGTCTGCAGAGATTTTTCTGCCCTTCTGTGTTCTTTCAGTGTGTATTTGGTGTTTTTGTGCTTCCCACACTATTTCACAAGCCATTGACACTATGGACATAATGTTTGACCACGGCTGTATGAATGATGCTGTGTATATATATATATATACACACAGCATCATTCATCATAATCATAATGTGTATGTGTGTGTGTGTGTGTGTGTGTGTGTGTGTGTGACATACCTGTCTGGCCGGGGCTGTAGAGAGGCTTATCGGTCTGGATCAGGGTTATAGGAGCTGGTTTGAGCACGAACTTCAACAGGCTCTCGGAGGTCCAGTGAGAAGTCTGACCTTTGACCTCTACCAAGATCTTCTGTAACGTCTGCTTACTGACTGAAGGGGCCTGTTGGAACGGCCACACACACACACACACACACACAACTAAGATCTTCTGTAACAGCACAACACACACACTTTATTACACACACACACACACACAACTAAGATCTTCTGTAACAGCACAACACACACACTTTATAGGCTTATTTCACACCTGAACATTCCGAGATTCTAAAACTATTCCATGGTAGTAAACTGAACATTCTATCATTGCATCCACACGATCGCTGTGGAATCAATCAGTGTGTTCATACCAACACACACCATCACTGTGGAATCATATAACACTATGGCTCGCCAATGTACTCTGTGAGCCAAATAATTAGCTAATGCTAGGATAGGTCTAGATTTCTAGGCCAAGTGTGTGTGTGTGTGTGTGTGTGTGTGTGTGTGTGTGTGTGTGTCGTGCGTGCGTGCGCGTGTGACCCTATATATAATATAGACCCTAAGGGTACATTATAGGCTATGTATAGAC
>JAODXP020002651.1:27500-30318 GCA_027497455.2 Sardinella longiceps | reverse complement strand
CGCTTACCACTTGGTTCCTCAAAACTTATAACACTCTATACCCACTTTAAAAAAAAAAAAAAAAAAAAAAAAGGTCAAGGCTTTACCCAACATACAGGCTATGTGTTGCTACAGTAGCCTACTATTTTCACAAAATTATGTAAACAAAACACTTTGATAGCAGTTTTATTTGATGCAGACAGTAGAAGACTAAATACTGCTTACTTTGTGGGCTACATGGAAAACAAACACTATTGTTGCCAATAACCGCTGAGGGCTTTATTAATCGTAAAGAGGGTCCTTTTTTATTTGAGTATGACATAAACATAAACTGTCAAACTGATCATCCAGTTCTCACAACTACAGCTTTTTATTGTTCGATAGGATTGGCTCATTTGTGCAAGACAAAATACTTACACTGACGTTGAATAAAAAAATAAAAAAAATAAATAAATAGATAAATGAGTATACTACCTCATGGTAACTCACTATCTAAGTCAGATCAGATAAAGCGTGTTTTTTTTTTTTTTTTTTTTGGCAGTCCCAGTATCCCTCCATGATGCGCTCTACTGACTCCACTCAAGTCTGACTAACAGCTGTGAGGGAAAACACACACACTCTTTCACACACACACACACACACACACTCACCTGCTGTGGAAGTTTAGTCCTGGGTGGATTCCCACTGGAGCCGTAGTCATGCACAGTGCTCTGGAGTCAGAGTGAATCAATGGCTCTGACGGGCTAAGTAAATATTCTTCCTCTATATGTCTCTCTTTCTCTCTCTTTCTCTGACAGGGTCTGACAGACTGAGTAAATATTCTTCCTCTATACGTCTCTGTTTCTCTCTTTCTCTCTCTCTCTCTCTCTGACAGGCTCTGACAGAGTAAATATTCTCTCTCTCTCTCTCTCTCTCTCTCTCTCTCTCTCTCTCTCTCTCTCTCTCTCTCTCTCCCTCTCTGCTGTGGTGGTGTTGTGCTGTTGTGTCATCCATCATCACATGTCATGTAATGACTCATATTTCTATTCAGGAAGCTAAGAGGCCTGACACGCTTCCTTTCTTTAGATATATATAGCTGAGCTGGATTCATGTTGCGAGGCCAACTTATCATGACACTTTTTTTCACAGTTTCAACAGTTGGTAAATAGTACATATAATGTGTTTAAATGCAGATGGATTAGATGCACCCAAACTGATGTATATTTAGTCAGAATACCCTCTGCCTCTTAGTGTGTGTGTGTGTGTGTGTGTGTGTGTGTGTGTGTGTGTGTGTGTGTGTGTGTGTGTGTGTGTGTGTGTGTGTGTGTGGGTGTGGGTGTGCTGTGTGGGTGAGTGCGGGGTTCGACGACACACTGTTATCTCAGCATGCAAATACTTTTCCAATTTATATTCATCTTACGGATTGATGTGATTTGTGCATTCCACAGGATGTTACCAAGGATGTCTTATTGCAAAAACTCTGAAAAGAAGTTTGATATGAACCCAGTGACCCAAATTCATGCATCATGGTTGCATCTTGCACTAAATAGTCTAAAAATAAATTGGAAGAGGTTGCAAAATCACTTTCAGCATTGATCATGGCATTATTTTTACAGGCTTCCATCAAAAAAAAAAAAAAAAAACTGTAGAGACCCCTTTGTTGATTTTGGGAATTGCAACAGTTTGTTCATCCAAAAACAGATTCCAAACCTGAGATTGCTGCAATATTTGAATCATTTTATTCAACAGAAATTAGTCATTGTCACTGCCATCAAACAAATGTATAATTTCTAATACAGTATAAAAGTTCTCTTAAGCCAGTGTGATTAAAGTCCACAACAGAGCACAATAACAAGATGCAGGAGTATGTGGATTTTCAATCTGTTGGACAAGTCAGCCATCTACTGCCAACGGATCAGCATATTCCCAAACACCAATAGAGTCCAATGCCTCTTAGGTTTTCAGAACAGTTCAGTGAAACTAGATCTGTCATTTGAGTTTATGTAGTCTTAGACTACGCCATGACCATAGGGTTCCAATAGAGTCCTACATCATTGTCCAATCCTCTTAGGTTGATTATTTCTGGACAGTTTCATGTGACCGGATCATTTGTTTGAACCAGTGTTCTGTTTTGGCAACGGAAACTATTGCTGACAACAATGCAGCGTAAGCAGGGCTGGACTCGATCCACCATGATTTTATTCAGCAATAACTTCATGTCAAGCTAAAATATCACTGCGAGTTGGACACATTGCATGAACATGAGAGATTTAATTAGACTAGCCCAATATCCTGCAAGAAAATTATGAATAAATCATGACAGCCCCGGCCCAAAAATGACCGTCGGTCCACTGGGCATTCCCCTGTAAGCCCAATGGCCATTCCATGGCGAGACTCTTAGACTTTAGGATGAATTTGTAAACTTATTGGATCAGTGTTGATTCTTTGTTCTGCAATGGAAATAACAACAAGAGTTAAAAGTGTGAGGCTGGCTGACGGACTTTTATCATGAGGCTGCGTTGATCCTCACATGACAGCTGAGTAGACAGGCGAAGTAGAGTCTTTTTTGGAGAAACGCACAGTCAGGGCAGAATCACTGTCGATTGGTCCATCACAGAAGACAACTGACGTGTATTCACAACCATCAGGATTTTCATTGGCTGAAACAAGGTTGTCATAAATGGGAAGGTCAGAATCAGGCTGTGGTTTAATTGCTGAAGATGCAGTTGCTAGGGAGTAGATGTTCTCACTTCCAGTGGCACTAGTGGCAGAGCCAGACTGAGGGTGCTGATTAGTTGTTGAAGTTCCACCTGAGTGCAAAGCTGCCGTTGGATTGGTCGCTAGGGTGTAGACATCATCA
>JAODXP020002651.1:0-25000 GCA_027497455.2 Sardinella longiceps | reverse complement strand
CACAATGTGGTTGTGGTTTGTGTTGTAGTCAGCAGAAGACCTCTCTCTCTCTCTCTCTCTCTCTCTCTCTCTCTGGTTTATGTGGGCATGGATGGGTGTGTGTCACAACCAACATAAGTAAACCAGTAAACTTGGTTTGGGAAAGGTTGAGGACGATTGTCTGTCAAGTTAACCTCTTCAGAGCAAGTGTATACACCTACTGTGGCCGTTGTTTCGAAAGTAAGCAAAGATGTTCTGTGAGTGCAATTCCACCTCATGACCACAAGGTGGCAGTAATACATCTAGACTGAAGGATATAATATAAAAACAAAGTGAAATACGAACAAAGATATAAATATTGATTGTAAAAGAAAGAACAAAAAAGGCTCTGTGTGTGTGTGTGTGTGTGTGTGTGTGTGTGTGTGTGTGTGTGTGTGTGTGTGTGTGTGTGTGTGTGTGAGAGAGAGAGAGAGAGAGAGAGAGAGAGAGAGAGAGAGAGAGAGAGAGAGAGAGAGAGAGAGAGAGAGAGAGTGTTCACTAATAATCTCTTCACCTGATGAATGTGTAGTTGGATCAGACTGGAAGTGTGTGGTTCCCTCAGACTCTGTGTTGTTGAGTTCCTCTCCGGATGTTGTGTTATCTGTGGCCACTGAGAGAGGAAGACATATTGGACACTCAGATTAAAAATAACCCACATGGGCCTGAGATGAGAGAAGTGAGAAAGACCACACTGACACAACTCATTATATTCCCACACATAATGGCTCACACTTTGCCTGCCTTATTCTAATGGCACAGAATCAGAATTAGTCTCATAAAAATAATATAATGAAAAATCCTTATCTGTAAGCCCCCATTCCTTTCAGTTATGTTCTTGTCAATTAGCCTACCTGTTGTGCGAGGAAGAGTAACTTTAGTGACTTTGGGAGTGGTCGCTCGTGGTTTGTTGGGCTTTTTTTCTAAGATCCAGAGGCACAAAGACAAAAAAGGGTTAATCTCTCTCTCTCTCTCTCTCTCTCTCTCTCTCTCTCTCTCTCTCTCTCTCTCTCTCTCTCATATACTTACACATATGTATGTGTCTTACCTACTGTAAGCTGCACTCTGGGGTAATTATCTCGTCCCCATGTGTTTACTCCACACCCATATATCCCAGCATCCTCTAGGGTCAGGTTATGGATGGTCACAGTGAAGATGTTTTGGTCCTTCTTGTCCTGCAGAGAGTATCTCCCATTGCAGGTCCACTCTGGCCGGCCCGTAGACCGGATGGCATCTACAGCATGTCCATACTCACCCTTCCCAAGGTACTTTTCGTAGGACTCATAGACCTTCTCATATGGACAGTTGATCACAGCGTTTCCTCCTTCATATCCTCTGACTGTGATCTCAGCTTTCTTACATCTCACACAGCTCAAGACTAAAAGAGAGACAGAAACAGAAAGAGGGAGGAAGATGGAGGAAAAACATGAACACAAGGTGCTTTAATTTGCATCATGCATCCCACACTAAATAAATTGCAAAAATAGTACAAAAACAAATGCCTAGTAACACAATTGCCATTAAATGACTCAAAGTCATCGGCCCCAACCTTTACTTTTAATTTTACCTTTGCTGGCCCGGGAACACATGCATCTTATATCAAATTCATGAAACATCCACATTGAGTTGCCTTTGTGTATGAAATGAGCTTTATAAATAAAATTGCCTTGCCTTGCCTTGCCTTGCCTTGCCTTGCCTTGCCATAGACCAATCACAGGTGATCACCAATCACCAAATTTCTGGTGTATGACATGCCAAACAACACCCTTGGACACAGTACATTTCATTTCATTTTTGTTTCCCTGTGCCCCCATTTTGTCCCCTGATTTGCTCTATGCTGCACTTAAATATCTCATTCCCGCTAACAGCACTATATCTCTCTCTCTCTCTCTGTGTGTGTGTGTGTGTGTGTGTATGTGTGTGTGCGTGCACGTACAGAGCTGCTACTGTGCTGCTGTGTGGACAGAAATATCCTGTGGTTTTTAGCTTAACTGAAACTAAGGTAAAAAGGTATACTCATATATTCACACTGGAATACACAGAAAAATGCACACAATTCAAATAGACACAAGCTAACACATTGTCCCTCTCTTTCTCTCTCAAAACAAAACAAGGCAAAAAAGCTCTTACCAATAAGGGAGAGAAGTGTGAGGTTGCTGATGGTTTCCATTTATCATAATATTTTTCCTCAATCCATCTCAAGCAACATGTTTCTAGCTCTACACCAAAAATAAAAGCAAAGGTGTTTAGAAAATATAATACACAATATGACAACATCTTTCTTTCTGAATACTTATATATATCAAGGAATTATAGTGGCAAATGTGTCCTGCTGATAAAAAAAATCTTAGCTGTATCACTCAATCTTTAATTTTTGAAAAACCTTTTTGCAAAATACAACACACAACATGCCCATAGTAGCCTGACATGGCAGACTATACCATGAATGTATAGTCTGGAGACGAGTGATAGACTGCCTGGTATAACTGCTAAAACTAATCAGAGCGACTAGCAACTAACAAGCGATTCAAACAACATTAAGCTAAACACCACGATGTCTGAATATAACCAAGAGCGTAAAAAAGTTCAGAAATGTCTTGTCTATAGACGTACTCCATGAGCAAATTCAATTTGCTTCCGCTAGAGTGCGTCTAGAGTTCTAGGCTATGCCCATAGCACTGATAAACTAACATTATCTTGTTTTGTTGTTGTCACACATTAACAGTCAAAATGCCACCAATGTTACCAATGTTACAGCCTACTCATTCAAGTGTGAAAAATTAATTATAACCAATCTTTGTGCAGGCTAGGCTTATAAATTGGCCAAATGTCAATTTATTGATTTTGATCAACGTATCACAATATTGCAAAGCTTGCTCGCACATGTGGGGCTTGCTCACACATAAGGGCATCCTTGCTTTACCGGTCAGGGATTTGGATTGGGGACTGGAGGGTGACCAGTTTAATTCCTGGCCAGTGCAAAGAGGAGGGTAGGGGAATAATTGTGCAGCGCTTCCTAATGTCCGGAAACCACAGATGCAGTGCCCTTAAGCAAGGCACCTAACCCCCAAACTGCTCCCCGGGCGCCCTAAGGAGTTTGAATCTCCCAACAACTTGTGTGTCTGTGTACATGTGTGTATAACCAGTGTTGGGGATAACGCGTTACTGTAATTTCGTTACTGTTGTCAGGAACTTAATAACGTAACGCATTACAGTTCAAATTTCACTAACGTCATTACAGTTACTAGACTATAGTAACGTTCGTTACAGCGTTACCCACCCATTTTTTTCAGTGACATTCATAACAAATTTACATGTAGGCTAAATCAGTGAGCTACCGGTAGGCCAACATGAATTGCTGTCAAAACTGCGTTGTTTTTATTAGTGGTATGCGTGCCTAACTGGTTGTTGTGGAAATCGATTGATTCAGTGAGAGGGAGATGGAAGAGAGAGAAGTCATGGAGAACACTGGCATTTGCATTATTTTCAGGTAGTTGCCTGCAAAGGCAAAAACATGTCGGTTAAGTGCTCGCTATGTCCTGGTGATAAACAGCTTTCCACTTCTACACAGTCAATGAGCAATTTGTCGAAGCACTTGGCCAGACAGCACAGTCGTACAAAGCTGGTGGCTAAAAATCCCCATAGCCACCGTCCCGGTAATGATGAGACTGCCCCAGCACCCAAACAGGCGAAACTTAGCCTACATCAGGAGAGGCAGGATTACGACAGGTAACATTGCAGGCAGAAATAAATAATCTAGTTGCAGCCTATGTTGTGGAGGACATGGTTCCGCTGTCAACAATAGAATCCCCCCGTTTTAGGAGAATATTAAGCAAAATACTAACAACGCGAGCTCCCATATCAGACAGAAAAACATTTTCGAGCTACTTGAGCAAATGTTATGCTGTAATCGAATCGGATCTCAAAAAGACATTTGAGACCACAGAATTCGTTTCTACAACGGCAGATATATGAAGTTCTAACAACAAAAGTTATCTCGGAATGACTGCTCACTGGATTGATGAAAACTTTTAGCGCGAGAAGGCTGCCATTGCCTGTAAAAGGTTCAGAGGGAGACATACATATGACGTTATAGCCAGCGAAATAGAGCAAGTTCATTTAAGTTATGGGCTAAAAGTAAAGTAACGAGTAAAGTAACAAGTTACTTTTTTAAATTAGTAACGAGTAAAGTAATGTCATTACAATTCAAAGCAGTAACTAAAGTAAAGTAATTAGTTACTTTTTAAAAGTAACTTCCCCAACACTGTGTATAACCCCCGGATGGGTCAAATGCAGAGAAGAAATTTCCTTCCCCAAGGAACAAAGAAAGCACTCTTAAATGTGTTTGTGTGTTGAAAAAAGAAAATATTATTTTTGGAACAACATATAGGCTATTGTTTGTTTCGATGTTGTCTGTATGTTTGCTGTATAGGCTATACTTCAACTTCTATCTGCAGTGTACTTT
The DNA here is from genome assembly GCA_027497455.2 of Sardinella longiceps. Lineage (NCBI taxonomy): Eukaryota > Metazoa > Chordata > Actinopteri > Clupeiformes > Clupeidae > Sardinella > Sardinella longiceps. The sequence continues at coordinate 20,520 of JAODXP020002651.1, read as the reverse complement.
CACTGTTAAATACAAATTGAAAGCAATCAACTGGAAAGACAGGCATGATTAAGGTTCATGGTGGGTATAATCCATACACACATATAACGTTACATCACAATAAATAAGTATGTTTAAGAAAATCAAGCAATGACACAAATTATGGATTGATAACAATAAAATAAAACTCACTTGATCTCCAGTTCGGTTGGTGAAGATTTCATGTAGGCCTATATCCATTAGGTCCTGGCATGTTCAGCTACTCTGAGAGATGATCTGAGAGCTCTATGTCTTTACTAAAGATCTAAAATATCCACTGATGTAAACAACTGTCTCTGAATCTCTTACTTTCCTTTCTCTTTTAATCCTCGTCTGTCATCCAACCATTTGTTGCTCTTCTTTCCTTGATGTCCCTCCACCTCTTTCTACAGCTGCTTGAATATGTATCTCTGTATCTTTAACACTTTCTATTTTGTCCACAGCCTCAACTTCAGTCTTCCTAGTAATCCTCTCCCCACTTTATGTGTCCCATCTGTCTCTTTCTCTCGTCTATTATCTTATTGTCATTCATTTCCTCTCTCTCTCTCTCTCTCTCTCTCTCTCGTCTCTCTCTCTCTCGTCTATTGTCTGACTGTCACAAGTCTCTTGTCTCGTCTCTCTGTCTTGATGTGTGAGTTTTCCGTGCTCTTTAGTTTCGCTCTGTGTCAGAAAGGGATGTGGGGAGGGGTGTGAACTGGCTGCTGCTGTTCAACCCACTCCATGTTGACCTTCACGAGGCCAAGTCTAATAGCCACTGCTGACATCGGTAATCAAGGGAAAGGTCAAGGGAAGGACATTCTGCAAAGGTGACCATTCTTACAACATCATGTTGTCATTCTTAAGTATAAAAAAAATATAGGCTACTGGTATGCTGTATAACAGGACAAACAAACCCCCAAATAATAAGATTAAGTGTATAATTACTTGGGGTATTTTTTCTACTTTTTAAATATAGGCTGATTAAATGTTCAGAAAATTACTTTTATTCATTTCAGTGGGACTAGTCTATCTGACAATGATATCATCAGAGAATAGAATACGAAGTGTAAGATGGTGGCAGCAGAGAAGGCCATTGCTGCAGGAAGTTTCAGTTAAGCTAAAAACCACAGGATATTTCTGTCCACACAGCAGCACAGTAGCAGCTCTGTACGTGCACGCACACACACACACACACACACACACACACACACATACACACACACACACACACACACACACACAGAGAGAGAGAGAGAGAGAGAGAGAGAGAGAGAGAGAGAGAGAAAGTTACGTTTTGTTAAAGGAATGCACCGGACTGAATTCAAGCATAGCCCTGCTGCACGAGCCCTGCAACAGCAATATATTTCGCATGAAATGAAAGAATTTCTAACAGCATAGACCTAACGCGAAACACTTTACAATGAGTCAATGTAACCTCAGATTTTACTTTCGGTTTCCAACAATCAGGTCCCATTGATTCAGTGTAAAGTGCCTGTTCGCTTCTCTGTTTGCGTTCGGTCTATGCTGTACCAAATGACTTTGTTCCACTCGCTAACTAGCGCATTTAGCAAGCTCTTTCAACAGGGCTATGCTTGAATTCACTCCGGCACATTACTTTAAGTAAATATGAGTTACTGTACACAATAAAATATGAGTGAAGACATTGATTATTTCAGGGTATTCTCTTTGTGTGTTAAACAATAGGATGAATTTGTGAAAGTCCGTTTGTTGGAGGAAGCTATGGACCATGGACTTTATGCTTTTATTTAGCCTAATTGTGTTTTTGTGTTTTAATTTTTTTTGTGTTTTAATCTCTATTGTCCTATATTCTCTCTCTCTCTCTCTCTCTCTCTCTCTCTCTCTCTCTCTCTCTCTCGCTTTTAGCCTTTCTCTGTCTTTTCATAGTGCAATTTCACTACATGTCTTGCGCAAGTACAGTATTTCATTGTATGTGACAAATAAAATCTTGAACTTGAGCTTGAATTGCGCCCCCCTTGATGGTTACAGAGGACTAACAGCAGATGAGGTAGGTAATGCTGCCCATAGATGCACAACAGTTTTATTTGTTTGTTTGTTTGTTCTCTCTCTCTGTGGCACCACACACACACACGCACAAACATTAGTGGGCGGCTGAGAGTTGGATGAAGATTGTGCCTGCAGATTACTAGCTATACCACAGCCCATTTCGGTTGCTTTTCTCAGTATGCACACCAACACCGCAATAAATGTTCATCAACCACTCTTCTCACATACTCCACCCTAACAAATGTTGATGAACTGTATAGGCTACCATTTCTCATATACTCCACCTATTTGAACACTGGTCCTATACAATGATCAATACATGCAAGGAACACATTTTAATTAACATTTTTTTTTTTATTGCCATACTTATTAACTGTATTACATGTGCAATCAATATTTTTTAAACCATTTACAATGGGTAGATCAAAGATATACAAGATGAAATTCAATGCCCCCCTAAGACATTCGTGATGGAATGAATTATTCCTGTTCAGTGTTTGAGGTCTCAGAGATTAGGATTAGGGTGGTCATGAGGATTCAGCCATACAGGCACACACCTGCAGATATTCTCTGGTCTGTATTTGCATGTAACAGGTTGCTTGAGAAATGCCGCCCCCTGTTGGGGTTACTAAGTAACAGCATGGGGAAATTGACCAGATGCTATTACTGATCTTAGGAACTAATAGGCCTACTAATGTAAGAGCTTAATAGTAATGTAAAAGTGGTGACTTGAAAAAAAGTGTTGAATAGGAGATTAAATGACAACATTTTATCACAGATTCCGTTATTGTGGTTCAGGCTCTGTTAAACTACATCAGGTTAGATGGTGTTGGGGTTCAGGCTCTGGTAAACTGCATCAGGTTGGGTGGTGTTGGGGTTCAGGCTTTGGTAAACTGCGTCAGGTTGGGTGGTGTTGGGGTTCAGGCTCTGGTAAACTGCATCAGGTTGGGTGGTGTTGGGGTTCAGGCTCTGGTAAACTGCATCAGGTTGGATGGTGTTGGGGTTCAGGCTCTAGTAAACTGCATCAGGTTGGGTGGTGTTGGGGTTCAGGCTCTGGTAAACTGCATCAGGTTGGGTGGTGTTGGGGTTCAGGCTCTGGTAAACTGCATCAGGTTGGGTGGTGTTGGGGTTCAGGCTTTGGTAAACTGCATCAGGTTGGATGGTGTTGGGGTTCAGGCTCTGGTAAACTGCATCAGGTTGGGTGGTGTTGGGGTTCAGGCTCTGGTCAACTGAACTCGTCCGAATGGTGTCCGGGTCATTTTCATAGTCAGCAGTTTCCTGTCATCAGAAATACAACTCACACCCATTGAACATGACCATGATTGAGAAAACAGACCCAATTGTATTCATTGTAAATAATTTCAGTAATAATGCGGATTTCAAGGCAGTGACAATGAGACTCCATCATCATTGTCGATCACATTCAGACACAGTTGTACTCACTTGCCTGGTTGTTCCAGAAAGAGTTATGTGTGATGCTAACAAAGAAGAAAGTGTATAAAAGTATTTTCATTAGGTGTTTTTACAGAGATAAATGTTGTACATAAATTATGCGTGTGTGTATGTGTAAACGTGTGTGTGTGTGTGTGTGTGTGTGTGTGTGTGTGTGTGTGTGTGTGTGTGTGTGTGTGTGTGTGTGTGTGTGTGTGTGTTTGTGTGTGCGTTACCTCCTCTCATCTTCATAAGTATGAAGGCCACTACCAGTAGAGCAATCAACCCTGCAACAGCACCCAGACCTCCAGACAGAATAGCAACATGGCTTCCTGAAAGATCCAAGTACACAATGAAGGCAGATTAGAGAAAAGCAGAACTCTACCAGTCACACTGTGTTTTTGGTTTTGTTACTGTCATCTATCTACTGTCATTTATATATTGTTATATTGTATATATTGTTATTACTAATCTTTGAAACTTGTGGTATGACTGGTTTGGGATGAAGAGGATGTTGGCTTGGCTTGTTCAGAAAACAGTTTCATTGTGGTTTGTGTAACTAGCAGCTAGCAGCTCTCTCTCTCTCTCTCTCTCTCTCTCTCTCTCTCTCTCTCTCTCTCTCTCTCTCTCTATGTATCTATCTCTCTCTTTATCTGTGTGAGTATGCAAACATGGGTTATTGTGGGTGTGTGTGCATAAGCGTGGTTGTTGCAATCAACCTGAGAAAGATGCATAAGTGATAAGAGAAGGAGAATATTGACAATTCAGAAGATGGAGTTTGTGTGTGTGTGTGTGTGTGTGTGTGTGTGTGTGTGTGTGTGTGTGTGTGTGTGTGTGTGTGTGTGTGTGTGTGTGTGTGTGTGTGTGTGTGTGTGTGTGCGTGTGTTAGTTTGCTCACTGATCCTGCCTTCACCTGATGAATCTGTTGTTGGATCAGACTGCAAGTGTGTGTTCCCCTTTAACTCTGTGATTTTGAGCTGCTGTTCGGATGTTGTGTTATAATGTGTGGCCTCTGAGAGAGGAAGACCTATTGGACACAGAGATTAAAAATAACCCACATGGGCCTGAGATGAGAGAAGTAAGAAAAAACACACTTACACAACTGTTTATATTCCCACACATAATGTCACACACTTTGCCTGCCTTATTCTAATGGCACGGAATCAGAATTAGTCTCATAAAAATAATATCATGAAAAATCCTTATCTGGAAGAGCCCCATTCCTTTCAGTTATGTTCTTGTCAATTAGCCTACCTGTTGTGCGAGGAAGAGTAACTTTAGTGATTTTGGGAGTGGTCGCTCGTGGTTTGTTGGGCTTTTTTCTAAGATCCAGAGGCACAAAGACAAAAAAGGGTTAATCTCTCTCTCTCTCTCTCTCTCTCTCTCTCTCTCTCTCTCTCGCTCTCTCATATATTTACAGATATGTATGTGTCTTACCTACTGTAAGCTGCACTCTGGGGTAAATATCTCGTCCCCATGTGTTTACTCCACAACCATATATCCCAGCATCCTCTAGGGTCAGGTTATGGATGGTCACAGTAAAGATGTTTTGGTCCTTCTTGTCCTGCAGAGAGAATCTCCCACTGTGGGTCCACTCTGGCCGGCCCGTAGACCGGATGGCATCTACAGCATGTGCATACTCACCCTTCCCAAGGTACTTTTCGTAGGACTCATAGACCTTCTCATATGGACAGTTGATCACAGCGTTTCCTCCCTCATATCCTCTAACTGTGATCTTAGCTTTCTCACATCTCACACAGCTCAAGACTAAAAGAGAGACAGAAACAGAACGAGGGAGGAAGATGGAGGAAAAACATGAACACAAGGTGCTTTAATTTGCATCATACATCCCACACTAAATAAATTGCAAAATAGTACAAAAATAAATGTCTGGCAACACAATTACCATTAAATGACTCAAAGTCATCGGCCCCATCCTTTACTTTTAATTTTACCTTTGTTGGCCCGGGAACACATACATCTTATTTGAAATTCATGAAACATCCACATTGAGTTGCCTTTGTGTATGAAATGTGCTTTATAAATAAAATTGCCTTGCCTTGCCTTGCCTTGCCTTGCCTTGCCATAGACCAATCACAGGTGATCACCAATCACCAAATTTCTGGTGTATGACATGCCAAACAACATACTAGGGCACAGTAGATTTCATTTCATTTTTCTTTCCCTGTGCACCCATTTTGTCCCCCGATTTGCTCTAAGCTGCACTTAAATATCTCATTCCCGCTAACAGCTCTCAGAAATATTTTTTAAAAAGGCATACTCATACAGTATATTCATACTGGAATACACAGAAAAATGCACACAATTCAAATAGACACAAGCTAACACATTCTCTCTCTCTCTCTCTCTCTCTCTCTCTCTCTCTCTCTCTCTCTCTCTCTCTCTCGCTTTCACAAAACAAAACAAGGCGAAAAAGCTCTTACCAATAAGGGAGAGAAGTGTGAAATTGCTGATGGTTTCCATTTATCATAATATTCTTCCTCAATCCATCTCAAGCAACATGTTTCTAGCTCTACACCAATAATAAAAGCAAAGGTGTAAAAAATGTAATACACAATACGAGCACATCTTTCTTTCTGAATACACTGTAAAAAGCAGAACTTGCAAAATCGTTAACATAACTTAGAATTCACAGTTGAATGCGTGACAAAGGTTAATATCACTTTAGAACATGAGTTTAAGCATATTTCTACAGCCGATGTTCAGGTAGCATGAGAAAGTAAGTTCAGCTAAATCGCGTTCTTCAGTTTACTGTAGACATTCCGTACTTTCTCTCAGCGCGCATGCGCAATAGACCTCTCTCTTGCCAAGACGATTCCGGAGAAAATGGCTGACGAATTCAATGGATCTACCACTTTTTGGTCGTTGGCTATGTGTAAGGTAAGTGACACCGAGACTTTTGCAGATAATTCAGTTATGTGTATGGCTTTAGATTGTTTGAACTGAAACAATTGCTAAGTAAAGTTGTGGTCAGAGAATGGTAAAATATTTACCAAGCTTCGCGTCAAGTGCTTAGCATTCCCATGCTTGCTAACATTAGCCAATGCTATCCATCATTAACTGTGGCTTGACCGAGTAGCAAACATAGATATAGAAGCTTAGATACAGCATTGTCCGTCAAGTTCTATTAGAAGGCATACGTCAACGCGGCCGCCATATTGGTTAGGGCGGTACTTCAATGGAAATGAATTAGGAGCTGCAGGTATTTTGAGCTGAAAAGCACTAAAACTAATATGTTTTTAAAAAAATGACTTTGGGTGATCATTTTCATTTAAGGGTAGACATATGCATGCAAAGAAAAACATGTTCAGTGGTTTTACGAGAATTATACGAAATCTATTTCCTCTGATAATTTATGAAAAATTAAACCAAGTTGTGATAATATGAGTTTATGCTTTATTTAAATATTAAGCACACTGTAGTTTACTCAAAATTAATCCTAATCAGTCAAATCAACCAGGTAAAACATATGCATCATCAGTCTGTCACTGGTCTGGACCAAAAAGAACGTTCCCGGGAAAGTTATGTTTCTGGCCAAATGCATGCATAAAAACTACACAAGATGGACAGACTGCAGGTATCCTGAGGGAGTTTTAAAACCGGGCTTCGTCATGGACATAAACAGTGATTTTTCCAGGGTCTAAACTGACAGAAAACTAGTTTGCCTGAGATGTTCCTGAAGTCGCCACTGGAAGTTGCTGCTGGCTAACGAAAGCAGGTAACGTTAGGCTAACTCTGGTTGGCTGCAAGAAATCATAATGTACACAAAATATCAACACCAACAAGTTTTGAAACGAAGTGATGGTAGCTACAAGAATAGCTTAACATTATAAAGGGTGGTTTTTAATATTGTGCAACAAAAAACGTGCACGGTGAGGAGGACTTCAGATGATATGAGAGAAGGATTCACTGAAAATCTCCAGGGACGCTAACGGTAGCTTGCGGGGGCAACTTAAAATAAATCCAACACATATTTACATGTATTTAGTAACACCCTTCTAAGAAAAAAAAATGTCTGAACTCTTGTGATATTGTACAGCTGGTATGTTCATGTTTTAGACCCATATAGAGAGTTTGACAGGTCGATATAGGTGGTTAAGTTAGGTTAAGTTTGTTAGCCGGCCGGTGTTAAGCAAATAGTAAACCAACTCACGGTTGATTTTTAAAAAATAAATCCGACGCATATTTACATGCAATACTTAACAACACCACTCTAGGAAAAACATGTCTGGACTCTTGGCATGTTATTCAGCTGTTATTTTCATGTTGTAGACCTATGTAGAGTTTGACAGGTCAACGTACAGTAGGTGACGTGAGTATCGTTATAGGGTGGGCTAACTGCTTTGTGATACTCATTTCTGAATCCCATGAAAGCGTTTAACGTTATCGTCACAGTTGTGGGTTTTGATACAGTGTTTAATGGCTAAACCGACTCATTTAGTTATTAACTCAAGAGCATGGAAGAGTTTTCTGACCAAGTGTCCCAATGTTAGGTCTGTTATTTGCCCGGTCCGAAAAGCCTGAGTGGCGGAGCATTCCTTGTAGGGAGAGCAACCGTGAGCCCCTTAGCATACGGTGTTTTACAGTGTGTTTTTTATGTAGTCCACTTCATATTGTGCTTATTAGAGGCTAGGTAAGCTACACTCCCCACCATCGTGGGCACCATGCTATTATGGATATGATTATCAGCATCATCCATCAGGACATAGTGCCAGTCACAGAACTCTAGGGACGGACGAGAGAGAAAATGCATGACGGCTGTCAACCAATGATGTGAACAGTTTTAAGGAAAAAAAGGGCTCCTCCTAAGCAGATCCCCATTCCCCTCCTTCCCCATCCATTTTTTTGTGTAGCCTACATTGCACAGTACCGCACACGCACCGCGCAGGCAGGTGCTGGCTTAGCTGGTGCACCTTTGCAAATGCTCACGCCATGAACACCGTCTCTTTGAAATAGGCTACTTTCTTTAGCCAACCTATTTTCTTAATTACTGACTTGCAACTTAGGCCTATGGAAGATGTATCAATGGGGCAATTTCACCAACCTGTTTGTAATCCAGCGCTCGATGGTCATATAGCCTATCTGTGAAACTGCAGAAGACTTTTTCCTTTCAGGAGCCTCCGTTTCATTCATTTCTCAAGTCAAAAATGGCTCATTCATCGTCGATTTTTTGCAAAAGTATCTAGATCTAGCTAGATAGCAAGGACAACTGCTCGTTTGAAATGGTAAATGCGACGACTTTGAGACGGCAGAACTTAAAAGGAAAGGGTCGTCTGACAAACTTTTCGGGGAACTTGTTGCAGTGATGTCTCTAAATCGGCACACAGACCTATTTGCTATGTCACTTGATTTTCTTGCATGCAGGCTACTCCAGCAAACCCAGAGAGCAAACCTATACCACAGCCAATGCATGGCATCACTTTTGCTTTTAAAATGCAATAGTAGCGTCAGAGGGAGAATGCCTGTTGCATGCTATTTAGTAGCGTAAAGGGCATTGTAAGCGCACATATGGACCAGCGGCAGAACTGTATTTTTTTCACACCACCAAATAGTACAAATAAACATTGACAAATAACGTTACAACAATTCAGCAAGATATATTAGTCAAAGGTGGACCCTCTGCCATGGGCCTGGAGTTACCACTCCCATTGCTCCCCCGCTTGCTCCGCTTGAGGCTTATTGGTGGTGGGGATTGTTAAAAAAAAAAGGTTAATTTTGAAATGGTCTGATTTAATTTTTGACGACGAAAGGGATATCAATACTAGTTTGTCAGTTCACAACTTGAATAAGGCTTCTGTAAATACAATAACGAAATGAATAATTAGCTCCTTTACATGTATCAGGCCTATTGCGCCGGTCTAGATGGTCCTGTCATCTGTAGACACCCCATATCACTCGTAGTTCATGGATTTTATGCATATTCCCCATTGGCTACTATTCATTTGCTGTTTGGAATTGCCCTAACCAATATGGCGGCTTTGTTGACGTACGTTTTGGAACCCTTTGAGGCTTCTTGTCCTCTATATAATTCTGTGGGAAAAATCCCCCTTTATGCAGACTTAAAGAATCTTTTCTTATTGTGATGTAATGATTTATGCAGACTTAAAGAATCTTTCTTATTGTGATGTAATGCATTTATGCAGACAGGAAGTATTCCAGTTTGCTCCCATTGAAATGTATTATGATGCCTTATCTTGCTCAGTATTCCATGATCTTTGCAACTGCTAGAGAGCCAGAGGGGGGTGTGAGGGGGGTCTGGTGGTCTCCCCCAGGAAATTTTTTAAGAACTCATAGCCGTTCCCTGCATTCTGGTGCATTTTAATATTTTGTAAGATCACATAGCCTAATAATTCAATGGCTTAGCTAATTCCATTGCATGTCATTACAGTGCTCCATGAGGTAGGCTAATACTGACAATTATACTGACAATGACCCTGACCAACTGTTGTAATTTACATTTTCATTTAATATTTATGCATTCAGCAGATGGTTTTATCCAAGTTGGTTAGTTGTCAGTCAGACATTGGAATCGTTTAAAAACAAAAAACAAAAAACAAAAAAAATTGAACCCAATGTGCAATCAATTTTAAAATTTGAGACTTGTTTCACTGCACACCTCTGTAAAATGAGGCATACATTTTCAATTTCAGTTGTTATGTAAATTGTTTTGTGGAAAGTAGCCTATGTCTTAATCATTGGAAGACATAAAGCCTAGACCAACTTGTAATTCATAATATGCAGGAGTAGCCTAAATAGTACAGGGAATTCTCTGACCAACATTTCACTTATCTGTCTACAAGCTACATCAGCTTGACTGCAAAAACAGCTGTGACTGGTGCAGTGGTGTTATTAGTTGCAAAAAAACCCTCACTATCCAGGTTTACAGATAAATAGATATGCCTATGGCTTCCACCGTTTTAGAAATGTATATTTGACAGCATGATCACAATGTAGAACTGTTGTCTCATTCACAATGAATTCATTTGTAAACTGTTTATCAACTAGTAACCACCACAGTTATGTAGCCCTTGTAAAGTACTTTAAAATGATATCTGTACAGCATTTCAGAGAGAAAAACTCTCCGAGTTATTAAATCGAGAAGTAGTCTACTGGTGAATTTGGACATATGCGCACCCACCGCGAGATCGCATCTCATTTTAAAATGCATGTGCCGTTCGCTCTTAAATTTCTGCTGTTTGTCCTTTCGTGTTTGAGGAAACAAGGCTTCATAGTTCATCAACACCATAAGTCTAATTTAGCAACTTGTTTCCACACTTGGCAAACAATGCTCATCAGCAGTTGCAACTGACTGAACACCTTGCAGCTGAGCAGCCTTGACGGAGCAGAAGCATTTGAAGGTGTACATCTGAACGATTCGGACCATACCATTTGGTAAAAAGGGAGAGGGGTGAAACGACTATTTAAAAAATTATTTGTGGGAAATATTATAGAATATCACAACAATGTTCAATTTGCTTAATTGAACAAATACAATGAAATATTTCATTTCAAAAGTATTCTCAAGCCAATACTGTTTGAAGTAATACTAACAGCCCTGAAAGGGCCCCTTGTCAGTGCTGGGCCCTTAGAATCGTCCTAACCTTTCCCCCCCTATCGGCGCCCCTGCCCGAGAGTGTCAGAACGGGCACTCTACTACAATCTACCCCCTGATTTTTCATCATCGGCCCGACGATGAACCAATCGACATCATGGAGAGTATAAGTGGTGGCAACACACCAGCCAACTATCTTTTATGCAGTACTCCCTGCAGACCTTGGAAGGTGGTGCGGGTTGGAATGTTGGCCAGCAGTGGTCCGAGAATAATAGGGACAGGACAAACACATTAGTATTAACAACCCAACCCCACTACGGATGCTGACCAACCTCCCCGGAGCCACACACCATGACCATCCCCCCTTTTCTCTGAGGCCCGTGATGGAACTGGCCTGATGGCCCCCTGATGACCACTACTTAGATGGTGACCAACACCCAATGAACTCTGATCCCACTCCAAATACTGACTAATCCCACACTCCAACTACTGACTCCATCCCTTGGCCCTGACTGTCGCACAAACTATGTGTATATCATCTCTGACTACATTCAGTACTCATACTGTTTTGTGTTAACCATGGTCAATCTATGCATCAGACTTTACGGATACTTTATTAGGCCCCAGGCAGGTAGGCTGAGTCCATGAGGCGTGGATCTGCCCAAGGTTTCTTCCTACATAACAAACTATTTACAAAGCGAGGGAGTTTTTCCTTGCCCCTGATTCTCATGGATGCTTCCCGTACTGTCTGTAAAGCGCCGCGAGACAATGTACTGTATTTGTGCGCTCTACAAATAAAATTGAATTGAATTGAATTGAATTGGTCCGTGTGGTTTTTCGTACCTCACTCGGGCTAGTACTCGGCTGGTTTGGTGACAGCGAGCCATCAGATTGGCGTCCCTCAACAGGTGCACTCGCCACAGGAGTCGCCATCTGTTGATCGTCCCCCTGGTCCACAACGGGCTGGTCAGTTGGGGCATGAGAGGGAGGAGGTGAACGCGTCTGGCTGCTAGTTGACGGAGCCACCGAGGAAACGGTAGATAACGATTGAGGGGAAGGGACAGGTATCCAAACACCAAGGTCATGGGGCTCCTCCTCCAGAGGGGCCACCACCGTGGGGGGCAGGAGGGGGAAGACTGCTGACCGATTCGGTGCCCTGATGAGGTTTCAGCATGGTGCGGTGAACATGTTTGGTCTTATCCAAGGCTTCAATTGGGGCGATGGTGTAAACCACACCCCCAGGTTTTGGGACCCTTACTACTTTGTGCAGCATGGGGTTCCACAGATCTTGGATCATGTTTCGATCCCTAACGCTATGGTCACGGACATAAACTAGTTGGCCTTCCTGCAGCGACATCTCCCTTACCCGAGGGGCATGGAGTTGTTGACGTTGATCTAGTGCAGCCACCAGACGGGCCTTAGCTCTGTCAAGGGCAAGGTTAAGTCGCGTCTGATGCTCCACTATCCAATCGCTCACTTTACCTGCCACTGGTTCTGCTACCCGCCCCAACAGAAAGTCTACTGGTAGCTTGGGATCTTGAGCGAACATAAGGTAATAGGGACTGGTGCGTAGACTGGTGCGGGGTGGTGTTATAACAAAACACCATCTGTGGGAGGCAAGCAGTCCAGTCCCTTTTTCGAGTATTGGGCAGTGTGCGCAGGAGATTGTGCAAGGTTCTATTGAACCTCTCACACTGACCATTACCCTCAGGATGGTAAGGGGTGGTTCTGGACTTGGCCACATCATACATGTGGCAGAGCTGCTGGATCAACTCACTCTCAAAATTCCGCCCCTGATCAGAATGGACGCGACTAGGGACCCCCAACTTGTAAAACCATTCATTAACCAGGACTTGGGCCACAGTAGGGGCACACTGGTCCCGGGTAGGAATGGCAAGCGTATACTTACTGAAAACGTCAGTCATGACAAGGACATTTTCAACGTCATTACGGCCAGGCTCCAGAACGGTAAAGTCCAGGGCCACGATCTCATTAGGCCGGGATGCGAGCAGGTGTCCCATAAAACTATGAGCCACAGGCTTAGCATTCTTGCTGACCTGGCAATGCTTGCATTCTAGACACCACTGCTTGATGTCTGCAAACATTCCGGGCCAGTAACACCGCTGCTGCACCAGCCGACTTGTTCGGTCAATTCCTTGGTGTCCATGGTTCTGGTGGAGCTGAACCATCACCTCTGACCGTAGAGAGGCAGGCAGGACCAATTGTAACAACTCCTCAGTTTGGAGTCAACCGACAATAGTTTGTGAATCCCTCTGTACAAGGAAGAGGGAGAGCCTACTACGGCAGCTAACGAGGCCACAGAACCAAGCACTGCAACTACGAAGCGTATGCAGACGAAAACCACATCAACCGAAGGAGGAGGGGCACAACAAACACAGCCGTCCTCTCAGCCACGTAACCGGTGCTTTTTATACTTCCCAGCCAAACAGCTGTCGGCTATTACATTGCCAATCAGAGGATTGACGGAAATCAGAAAGCCAGAGAGTGTCAGAACGGGCACTCTACTACACTTGTTTCATTTGTTTTCTTAACATACAGTAATTTAGAAGAAAAAAACAAGATTTGTGCTTTGTTAAGAATAGTCTTTGACGGGGGTGCCGTGGCTCAGTGGCTGGAGCGTCAGACCATCGCTCCAGGGACCCGGGTTCGATTCCGACCCGAGGTCATTTCCCGATCCCACCCCATCTCTCTCTCCCACTTGTTTCCTGTCCACCTCTATACTGTCCTATCTGATTGAAGGCAAAAAAGCCCCAAAAATATCTTTAAAAAAGAGAAAAGTCTTTGACAGACTAGTAGATTTGATTATTTTTATTATTATATTATTATGCTATTATTATCAAATTTTTTGAATTTGAATTTATCATATTCAATACAATGCTGGTAACGTTGGGACAACTTAAAGTTCAAGCCAGCCAATGCAACAACACTTGATATATCAGCAGAGTGTCTGTGCTTCCTAGTCAAATGTGGCAGAGCTTCCTGATCAGTGTCCAGTCTGGTCTACAACCTGTGTTTATGACCATCACTGGTGGGATGGAAGCATCAGATAGGCGTCTTATCATCAATAAATATATATAATGCTAACTAAAGCACACAGGTTGTTTTTTTCCTTCTAAATTATGGTACAACCCAAATGTTTTTAATGAAAACAAGTTATTATTATTAATATATTATGTTATTAAATATTATATTTAAATATAAATATTTCAGTTGTGTACAGGTTATCTTTCGGGTATAGTTTAACATGAATCTTGTGAAGCATTTTGTTGAGTTTTAGCTGTGTGGCATGACTTCAGGGCATTTTGTGAGCATTTGAAAATGGCTTCATAGGCCATGAGTGCTGTGAGTGCATGCGAACACCCCATTTTCAAAAATTCATTTTGCAAAAATAAGGCAAAACACCATCACAGATTTTTGATATGTTCAAAAAACAGACATCTAGAAAATTTGGTAACACTTTATTAAGACCAGTGTTGGGTGTAACGCGTTACAGTAACGGAAGTTACAGTAACGTAACTACTTTTTCGTAAAAAAAGTAGTGTAACGCGTTACCGCTGAAAATTTGGTAACGTAACGTAGTTCCTTTTCCAATACGGCCCAACGTTACTTTCCCTATGGACATATTTGAGAGCGGCACCGATTCTCTGTTCCATGTTGCGCAATAGCGCCATCATTTAATAGAGACCCTTCAGTGACTGATGGCATGAAGAGAACAAGCAGCAGCGAGAAGCAGCCAACAATAACTTTTGAGGGACTATGCTCATTACTTCGAACTCATTGAATGTAAGCAGGGTTCGAGTTAGGTGGGAGCCAGTGAGAGGTCTGGCTCCCATGAAAGCAGCAAACTCAAACATCTGTGGGGGCTCTGACAATACAATAGTATATATAATATTTTACTGATAACTTTGTATTCCATGAACCATGGAATATCTGGTTATAGAACTGGACTGGAGAATGAAAGGCAGTGATTCATTTACGGCAGAGGGCTGGGGGCAGTTGTCTTGAATAGTGATTGAACACAAAGGGAACATAATTTTTGGCAAGTAATGTGTTACATCATTATAAAAGAAGAAGAATATATGGTAACACTTTACGGTAAGGGTACATGAATTATCATGAATTCATGCATGAAATCATTCATGATAAATTCATGATTCATGCATTACTTCATCTGATTAATGACCTCCTGCTGAAATAGCACATGATCTTAAGTATAAGTTACTCTGGGTACATCATCATGAGTCATGATTAATTAGCATGAGTCATGATTAATTAGCATGATCATGATGAATTCATCATGTTTGTGCCCCCTCAACTAAAGTATTGACAAGGTTAAATTGGTAAAATTTAGTTGACGTATGGGATAGATATTAGGAACTAGGCCAAAGTAGGCTAAATAAGTACTTTTATTATATCAAATTATATCAAATTCTTTTGAACAAAAACATCATGATCATGTGTAATTAGTCATGACTCATGATGATGTACCCAGAGTAATTAATGCTTAAGATCATCTGCTATTTCAGCAGGAGGTCATTAATGATAAACAATGAATTCATGCTAATACCTGATGAGTCATTAGATATTCAGAGATGAAGTAATGCATGAATCACGAATGAAATCATGCATGAATTCATGATAATTCATGTACCCTTACCGCAAAGTGTTACCGAAAAATTGTTTAAAACTAGGAGGTCAGAGAGAGCAGACCTCCGCCAAGACAATGTAGTCACAGATGATGTTCTGGATCACCGATCGCCACCAAAATCAAATTCTTACTTGTCCCAATACACAGTACTTTTCGAGTTATCTTGTACACAGACAGACACACATATACACACACATACAGACACACACACTCACAGACACGCCGGCAAAAACATAACCTCCTTGGTGAAGGTAAAAAATAAAAAAATAAAGTAGCGACTAGCATATAGACAAGGCGAACTAGAAAAGTACTCAGAGAACGTGGACCACCGCCACAGCAATTGGGTCTCAGAACCAATATAGATTCCAGGAGGTGTTCTGGATCACCGATCATCACCAAAATTGAATCAGTTGTTACTTGTCCAAATACACACATTATCTTTAAATTTCATCTAAATCCGTTTAGCACTTTTCGAGTTATGCTGTACACAGACAGACAGACAGACAGACAGACACCCAGACACACAGACACCTGTGATAACATAACCTTCTTGGCAGAGGTAAAAATATGACTTGACTTGTCATACTGTACTTTAACAATAAACAGGGCCGCTGCTAAGGTTTTGGAGGCCCTAAGCTTAACTGGTCAGGGAGGGCCCCCCCCCCCCCCCCCCCAAAAAAAAAAAAAAAAAAACAAAAGCAAAGACTTCGAAGTTCCACTCAAACCTTTACTATTTATTAAAATTAACATTAAATACACATAAAACTATAATGAACATTTATAACAAGTAAGTAAAATAATAAATAAGGTCAATAACAATAAGAACAGCAGCAACATTAATAAAGTATAAATAATAAATAAGTGATACAACTTTCTTAACAGCAGCAGTACGATTGAATTAAATAAAAACAACTGCAGGCTCCAAACAATTAAATTGTAATTAAATTAAATAAAAACAACTGCAGGTTCCAAGCAAACAATGATCAATTAACAAAAATAATTCTGCACATAAATAAAGAAGGCTTTATAATAAAAATAAATAAAAACAACTGCAGGTTCCAAACAAACAATGACCAATGAACAAAAATAATTCTTTTCTAAGTTTTGCTAACTTAACTTAAGTTAGCAAAACAATTAACGTTAGCCTAAACGGACTTACCGGCCAGGGATGCACGGGCGTCTTCTTTTTGCTTCTTTTTCTTTCGCTTTTCAGCACCAGATTCATGCTGTCTCTTCATTATTAGATGTCAACGATGTTGACACATTTACTGAACATTTGCACAGCAGAATCTTGCAATTTGCAGTTTTCTAACGTTGCTGCTTGCTGCTTCAATCAAAGCCGACACAACAAACTCAAAGACGCAATTTGGGATGTACCATTTCAGGGAATAGGGGTGGGTAGGACTATCTTTGTATATTAGGCAAAACTGTTAATTTGCTTGAATTGTATGATGAGTTACGCAATTTTTAACAAAAAATGATGGGCCTATTCATTACTAATTCATATATTTTTGCAATGTAACTATTATCATGACATTTTTTAGTAAAGCTCAAAATTGGAGGCCCCCCGAGGCCCTGCCAAGTGGTTGAGGCCCTACGCACCTTGCGTACTCTGCGTATGGGGAACGGCGGCCCTGACAATAAAAAAAGTGTCTCAAAAGCAGAGACCCAACTTTTTTGTACACAATTTTTCACGTTGTCATGTTTGCACTTTCTATTCATTACTGATGTTCATTAATATGTTTTTACACACTTGTAGGTGATGCAGTCTCTCCGCTATGCACTGCAGCCTGCAGTGAAGGACATCTCTGTCCACTGGAACCTTCCAGATGGTGTGTCAGTCACCACTTTGTCCCCTCCGCTCAACATGCTCTTCCATGGGCAAAGGGCCCTGCTGTATGCCCAGCTCAAAGGAGAGGTGAGAGGGCGTATTCCATACTACAATCTTTGGAACACTGACAAAGTCATATAAAACCAAACAAATGAAATTTAAATTTAAATTTATAAGGATCAGAATTAATTTCTATGAGCTTAATATTGACAAAACATTAAAAGCACATAAATGAAAGGTTATCAGGAATTCGTAAAATCTACCTGCTGACACTGCTGTTCATAACAGTTTATACATTAATCTTATATAAAAAATTATGTCCCGTTGTGTGTCGAATTTTAATGCACTATGTGTGTGTTCTGTCTATCTATCTGTCTGTCTGTCTGTCTATCTGACACACACATACACACACACACACTGTGACGGTTGTGAAGCAACCGCACATGAATACCTTCTAGAGACCAGACAATTGCTTATACACGCACACAAACATAATCCTGGACTTTTTACATTTACGCTCACATGCGCCTATGGGTTGCCTCATGTTGGTGCTTAAATATAAATGTTGTGGAAAAAAGATGACAAGTACAAGAATATGCGTAGCCTTAACTTTTATTGTGTTTTAATGCACATGAAATGTTGTTGTCAAGGAAATATTACCGTTTTTATGGAGAATGAATGTTTGCAGGCTTCAGTTTGGCAGTGTTGCGTCCGGCGGCAAAGAGTGCCGTCCGGAAACGTTAGCTCATTTATTGGTTCCGGGCCAAATTGGGTTAGTTCATCCTGGTTGCGGGGATGGGGATGTTGGAGGCGGCCCTGATCAAGCCACCTCTGTTTCTGTCTTTGCATGTGTTATTAGGATGAATGTTTATTATGTTTATTTGGTTGAATTGATTTATTTACTTGAATGTGAGCTCGTGTTTCAGTCTCAGAGTCATTGTTGTTGTTCATGTGTTAATTGATTGTTGTGAATTTACCCCTTGTTTGTAAATGGCGCCCTCGTCTTGTATATATGTCCTTTGTCTTGTCTTAGGTCTTCAGTCTAGTCTTGTCGTGAACATGAAAGTGAAAGTGAGCATTGAGCTCTAGCTATATTATTGCGTGTTGCAATTTGGGTAACCTATCCCTCTGAATTTAGAGGTGAGCTTTTTCTGCTTTTGAATTTGAATTTTGACCTTATTTGAATTTTGAATATTTTTGATTATTTTTTTCTTTATCTTTTTTTTTTGCTACTATAATTTTTGCCATTCTTGAAATTTTGCGTATGGACATTTATGCTTGATTTTTACACTTTCAAGCCAGAAAAATAAATTTACTGTCCATCTTATTCCCTGCCTCTGACTTTTGTGGCCCAACCACTGCTAGTCGCTCCGCTAACCTTTACAACTGGTGTCAGAAGTTAGGATGGCCACTAGAGGCAGTAGTGAGTAGATTTTTTTTTCCCCCTTCATTTTTTGGGAATTTTTCTGCGTTTTTTTTTTTTTTTCTTCGCACCATTAGTGCATTCAATGGTGAGTGGCTCGCCATCTGAGGAAGAGAGGTGGTGCCTGAGACCACTAGGAAGAGGACGATGATGGTCCTAAGCCGATATGGTCCAGTGTGGCTGAGAAATGTTCCCCAGGAGCTGCGAGATATGCTCCAAACCCATATATCAGGGCGTCAGGCACGAGATGCTCAGCTGGCACAAGGGGTGGCCTATCCAGATGCCTGGTGGAGGATGCTGCTACAGCATCGCTTGGCCTTCGGCGACAGGAGGTGTGCATCGGGATCACACCCACCCTTGGGGCTGCTGTGGATGCCGCCGGTGATGTGGGGCGCCAGAGGGAACGTGAGCCATGGTCAGAATTGGGTCTGTGGGCCTTTGCGACGGAGAGGCCGCATGCAAGACTGGTACCTGTTTCTACGTCTACAGTATTCATTGTTAACTCTGCCCAATGCGTCCTAGTCAAGATGGACACTGTACTTGGGTGGAGCGGCGTTACAGCTGACTGTTCTCTCCCACCTGCTGGTGTGAGACCTGAGGTGGGGGGGAGTGTGACGGTTGTGAAGCAACCGCACATGAATACCTTCTAGAGACCAGACAATTGCTTATACACGCACACAAACATAATCCTGGACTTTTTACATTTACGCTCACATGCGCCTATGGGTTGCCTCATGTTGGTGCTTAAATATAAATGTTGTGGAAAAAAGATGACAAGTACAAGAATATGCGTAGCCTTAACTTTTATTGTGTTTTAATGCACATGAAATGTTATTGTCAAGGAAATATTACCGTTTTTATGGAGAATGAATGTTTGCAGGCTTCAGTTTGGCAGTGTTGCGTCCGGCGGCAAAAGAGTGCCGTCCGGAAACGTTAGCTCATTTATTGGTTCCGGGCCAAATTGGGTTAGTTCATCCTGGTTGCGGGGATGGGGATGTTGGAGGCGGCCCTGATCAAGCCACCTCTGTTTCTGTCTTTGCATGTGTTATTAGGATGAATGTTTATTATGTTTATTTGGTTGAATTGATTTATTTACTTGAATGTGAGTTCGTGTTTCAGTCTCAGAGTCATTGTTGTTGTTCATGTGTTAATTGATTGTTGTGAATTTACCCCTTGTTTGTAAATGGCGCCCTCGTCTTGTATATATGTCCTTTGTCTTGTCTTAGGTCTTCAGTCTAGTCTTGTCGTGAACATGAAAGTGAAAGTGAGCATTGAGCTCTAGCTATATTATTGCGTGTTGCAATTTGGGTAACCTATCCCTCTGAATTTAGAGGTGAGCTTTTTCTGCTTTTGGATTTGAATTTTGATCTTATTTGAATTTTGAATATTTTTGATTATTTTTTTCTTTGTCTTTTTTTTTTGCTACTATAATTTTTGCCATTCTTGAAATTTTGCGTATGGACATTTATGCTTGATTTTTACACTTTCAAGCCAGAAAAATAAATTTACTGTCCATCTTATTCCCTGCCTCTGACTTTTGTGGCCCAACCACTGCTAGTCGCTCCGCTAAC